>JAMKCH010025826.1:0-19167 GCA_023653785.1 Ophioderma brevispina
GAGCTATGCAAAATGCTAATAGTATTACGTCTGGATCAAACATCTAGGCTACATAAACCATGTACAGTTGTAGAAAGCACAAGAAAGCAAAAGAGGCTCAACTAAACATGGGCAAACCTTATTAGGGGCAACAGCATGAAAAAGGAGCGTAATATACTCAATATGCAGACAGAACCGTTTCGAACTTGTGTTCTCATCTTATAGATATATTATATATTATATATATATTATATATATAGAGATATATATATATATCAATAATAACCCCATATGAAAACAAATGACGAACTTCTTCACAGCACGCCAGTATCCTCCAATATCACGGCAAGATGCTAATGACAGAATCAGCAATGTCAGCAGAACCAGGCCCTTCAGCCTCTGACCCAAGCAGTCTGATCGTTTATCCCAATTGGATTACCATACCCCCCTTCAATCCATCCATCCGCCGCATTTATCTTAGGGAACTTCAAATCCCTATGGAGGATGCCAGTACAAAGAAATTTTTCAACAAATCCCCCGTACAGCCTTACAAAGTGATCGCAATCTGACAATCACTTGGTTCGTGCTGTCCACCACCCCAAAACCATTGCAAACGACAGTCCCCGGAACTTACTCATGGTAAGCGTAAACGGTTGCAAAACACTTTAAATATGGGGAACTACTGCACTCAACTTCTATTGAAGGTCCGCAAGGATCTTTTGAAGTCACCAGTCGCTTTTCACTGCTTTCATAATGTTATTTCTGATAATCCAATGTCAGAAATGTCAACTTTTGTATATAGGTGAAACTCAGCGTCGTCTTCGCAGAGCGGGGACAACCGAAAACCTCGGTCCATCAAAAACAATTTCAGTGGTTTTCCAGTGGCCAAAAAATTTTCAACCTCCTTCATCCTGTCGGATTAATTGATTTTAAGTGTGACTGGTCTGGTGCTTTTGCAATGGAGCACTCGGGAAGACCTGGGAAGGCAGTAAACGTCTTTTTCAGACTTGGCACTTTAAATCCAGGTGGTCTCAACAAAAAATTGACTTTATTTGACAATGATATTTTTTCTTTTTCATTGCCATTTTTCAGGCATTTGAAATTAGTGCTCTCACTCTGGTGCTTCTAAAGTAGCCTTATCCAACCCTCTCATTGGTTATCTCTTTAACTCTAAATTGCTTGGTGATTCACACCTCACCACTTAAGCATCTTATTTACTGTTCATCGGCATCAACTGGCTATTACTTTTTTTTTTTTTTATCCAATGTACACCTTATCATGATGCTCTTACTTTTGTTTCCATGTTCCTTGTATGTAATGATTTTTTTTGCTGATTTCTTGCCTGGTATATTTTAGCTCATTGCATCTTGTACCACACTTGAAAAAGTGTGTATGGGCCCGAAACGTTGTGATCACATAACACAATTTCATATCCAGCACTGGATATCAACCAACTGAAATTCGTACGACCATATCTAATATCTATAATATATTATAATATATATATATATATATATATATCTATTATATATTGCAAAATCCACGCTCATTGATTTTTTTTTTGTTGGATCCCCTACATTATATTCTAATTAGTTTTGATTCAAGATATTTCGCACAGTGGTCATTGTCTCTGGAATTCGCCTTTGACCCTATTCTTGTGACCACCACAACTTTTATATTTTGAATACAATCTGCTTGTGCCACCACACAACAAGCACTTGCGCAAATAGCCTAAGTAGCTGAAGGCGCCATTACATTCCAAAACAAGAAGCATGTGCTGTGACATTCAGGCCTCCTGACTGACTTTTATGTTTGTCTGTGTGACGATCTCTTTTTTCAATTGAAAGCAAGCTGTTTGTGACGATCAGTCCAGGGTCCATAATGCGATTATTATAATTCAAATAACCCCCCCCCCCCCCCCCCCACAATGGTTGACGGTGTTTCTACACCGATTCCTATTGTGTATCTCTTTTGTTTGTACTGTCCATTATTTTGCGGAACAGACCTGTTCCACAAAAAATAATGGGCAGTACAGGCCTGTTGAAATTGAAAATGAAAGAAAATAGGGCTAAATGTATATTCAGAGTGAAAATGGTTGAACATGGTCATTTTGCATAAGCTTGCACAAATACAGTAAGCAAACGACCTTGCTATTGCCCACATTACCTGCACACGTCTGCAGTTCAAATCGATGAAAATCAGGCCCGTGTTATAGCATATGAGATTTCAATTCCGTGATGCCAGTAATGTAAGGTCCATACATTTTCCGAGTTCTTCGCTTTCTTAAAACAGAGTAATACGTACAGACTTTTTGTAGCACACAATTCAATTAATGGTTTGGGATGCTTAAACATTTGCTAGAATTTCTATTACTTCAGAGACCACGCTTTTTCAAAAAATTCATCACTTTGTTTTAACTCCAATCACCTTTCATATCATATTAGAGCAATGTGTAGTTGACATCCCGCAACAATAATACATTATTTTTATACTGAATTCAGGTATTTTAGACCTCAAACTAGGACATTTTCCAGAGCGTTTTCGACCAGCTATTGAGGTCACGGTGATTTTATTCTTCTCGTGTATAAGAAATTAAAGCATATTGGCGTGACCTCCTGATTGACTGACACAAATCCAAAAACGACCCACCGTGTGTAAGTACTACAGTCACTCTTCTTCAACGTGTTTCATGATCACCACACAATAAACATTACCATGATAGTGGTGTGGGGAACCTGATTCGTGAGCACAAAGCCAAATCAATCAATGCTCAGATACATTTCAATCTGCCCACTGAGCTGATGGGTCATCGCCCTTAGCTTTTGTATGGGAAGCCACTGTTAAGACTTTGCCCGCAATGGACCAATTAAGAAAGCCCTTAACTCTCCACACATCATCACCCTGCCTCGTCCAACTGTGGATTGTTACAAATGGATCTGTCAAGAAGCATAGCATCGGGTCAACACTGTATGTTACTTGTGAACTTCTTGCCGGCTTCTTCAGTGCCTAACTACGTGGTCGCACGTCAATCCACATGGTTACCATTCTAGGTCAAAGCTCTCTCCATCGCTGCTTTCAGCAAACACTTTGTACCGTATATCATCCAGTCACAGCTTGTATCCATACAGACAGCAAGCCATGTGTCGAAGCCTACGAAAACCTCTGCAGTGGTGAATTTCTGCAAATCCTCGCGTTTCTACCTCCTTCTCAACCGTCAATCGATTTCAGGCCTCTGTAAGACATCTTGCCGGTTCCACCAATGTTCCTTCCGACTTTGCAAGTCGTAACGCTCCCAAATGTTCTGAGCTTGTGCACGTGTCAGATTCGTATTATTTGTGAAGCAGGACGAAGAGTTTACTGTACTTCGTATTACCACGTAAGCCCGTCTACCCTTCACAAGTAGATCTGCCAGGTCAAAATCCAACAGGATTGTCCTGATCTGCATCGCTGCCATGCTCCATCAAAGAAGGCTACCAATGTCAGAGATGTCAAACGTACGGTACTCCAGATTGCATCCGTTGCCAAAGTTGGTCTGTTGGTCACCCGCCATGAGCAACCCATGACCTCCACATGCGAGTGTATCATATAGTCCCCGTCAGATAATCAGTGGCTCATTGACAGCTTTTCATATCCAGCTTCAAACCCCACCCGGGACCAACTCCGTATGGTTACTTAGCGCCACTTCTATGCCCTAGATCTGGACAAAGCTCTAGACCAAGTGACATCAGCCTGTCATCACTGTTCATCTCTCAGTTATGCACCCCAACCACTTCTTGTTCAGTCCACGAGTGGGGTCCACGAGCGACCCTCCTGGGACCGTTGTATTTCTTTTTGCCGCTGATGTAATACGACGCAGTCAACAGTGCGTTCTCCTGGTCCACTAAACATCAACATTTCTTCGTCTTTGCATTGAACTATACCATCAGGATGGACCCCAGCGGTTAAATATGATTAATGCATCTCCTGGTTTTGTAAAAAGCCTCGCAGCTGATAACCTCCTCAGACAACATCATCTTACTATTAAAGTTGGTCGCATAAAAAATGTCAAGCATCCTGTCGCTGAAAAAAAGCGGTTCAGGAACTTGAAGATAATTTGGTTCACTTAGACTCATATGAAAGTGTTCCTATTAGTGCCCGTTGCCGTCTTCCGTGTTCGATCTCGTGGCCGTTCTGCTAGAGAAATGTGGTATCAGCGTGATCAGTTCAACAGTTTCCAAATCCTTGTCTGTGACAACCAGCTCATTCAATCTCACTTCCGTCACGCAGATACAACCATCAGCACAGTGAGAAGGCAATATCAGCCGAAAGTCATACAATATTGAGGTGGGTGACCTTGTGTATCTCCAAAATGACCGTGCCAAGTCCCATGCTTCAGAGCATCCTGAACCACCCCCCCCCCCTTCCGTACCCTTCTTCTGTAACTGTTTTTGTAAGCTGTGTTTAAACTTTCTGAACTTTACTTAGGACATTTACATTATCAAGAGTGAAAGGGAGAAACAGGAGACAAAGGAAGACAAAAAAGAAAAGCAGCTACGCCAATTGTGATTGGTTTTGTACAAGTGGTCAAGCTTCAGATAGTGTGTGGGAGACGGGATGTTTAAGTCAGTGTTGTTACAGAGGCTATTTTGTGATCGATCAACTGCTCTTTTACAGTCGAGATATGTGTTGATTGTCTGTTTGTCTGTGGACAATAATCCATCCATTAACCACAGTGGCATATCAAGCACAAGATTTCCCAGCACTATTAGTAGTTTGAAGAAAAATCTCAAAACTCATTGTAATGAGAGCTAATGATTTTTTGCTTTTGTAAATATTCTTGCATTATTTTGTTCTATTTTTTTTTGGTCTCTGGTAAATCGATTTGATCAATTTTTAATATTGCGCCATAGCAATGTTTTCCTGTTGCGTCTGTAATGATAAATAGGTTTGTGCTATAAATTATTTTATATGACGGTTTTTAACTGTAAATGATTCTTATAGTTGCAGACTTTGAAAATTGCGATCATGGCAGGCCGCTTCTACCAGAAAATGACTCCCAGTGGGTTTCTCCATGTAGTAGCGGTTATCCTGAAAAACACCCTGAACCTGAGAGGAACCGCTGCCATCGACGGCGTCATGGACAGCCCGGTCATTGTGGTAAGTTTTTTTTTAATCATACCACAAAGGCCATAAAAGGGAGACTTCAAAAAACACCACCAACTGGGATATTTTCGTATCCTACGATATGCACTGTTCACCTTGTGTTTTCGAATAATAGTCCTGGGGTAGGCCCATAATGACCTTGCCCATATGCGGTAGGCACATATGCCCATTTCAAATCTCAATTTCGCCATTTTGTCATCCAGAACAATTGAGTGGTACAACCATGTGTGGTAAGACTCGTTTGAAAAAAAACCGGTGTGAAAGCAGATATAGTCCGGCGGGAGCCACAGTCCAGGGCTCCATAGACGATAACGGAATAAAGCGTGAATCTAATGTTGCGTAAAGAGTCAATTGAATCGATTGCCCTATCGTTCACCATTGTTCCGGACTATGAGTACGCCGAATTACTTCTACACCGGGAAGAATGCGGTCTTTCACTAAATTGGAATCAATATGGCTACACCTTTTATTGCAAAAGGTAGAGATTTTCTTATAAAGGGTATTGTGTTGGCAATGGCAATATTGATCGCAATGGGGCAAGAAGGGTATCAAAATTTACGGAAGAAAACGAACTATTGACATAATTTTGTTTTCGCGGAAAGACCAATAGCTACCAATGGTTTGTAACTTATGGGGGTATTTAGACATGCTGCGTTACTTTTGGGGGTTCTTTAGATATTACTGTATTTAGAAAATCACAACTTTTTAAATAAATTTCCGGATCCCGAATTTTTGTTATACAAAATATCCTATGGTGCATTATACTACACATGTTTACTACCTTAAAACGAAATATCCAATTCATTTCAAACCTTGGAAGTGAGTATTTTATATGACTATTTTCGTTCTATTTGACTATTTTAAATTAGTATACAAATCTCTGGGTCAACCTTTAATTAAATAATGATCTTAATTAGAAGTTTGGCCGTTTTGACTGATGTTGATAACAGACACTTTGGTGTTTCACATAATGGGGTGCTATTCTAAAAATTATACATTGACGAAGACGAGAAAAGTCAAGAAAACCCGCACCAGTTGTGTCATTGATAAAATGCCCTGATCATAGCGAGCTGTTTAATCAATGCCTATATCGTCGTTGTTGTTATTTTTTTATTCGTTTACAGATTTTTCAAGATCCATGACCAGGCTTCTGAATAGATTGTGTTGTCTGATAGTCGTAACGACGATAACTTTGGGTATCTGCGTGATAAATCTGATACTGACATTATCCACTAAAGGTTAGTAATACCGTTGAGTTATTATAAGCAATTACCATAACAGCAAACAACCAAAACCAGAATTGCACGAGTAACTTCGCTTTATTATTTTAAGTCAAAGCGAGTCATTTTCATTTAAGATCAAGCCGAGTTGTTTCCGTCGGTTCAGGCAAGTTAAGTTAGAGGTCATTTTTTGAGGTGCCGCTGTTTCATCATAAATTGGCGTTTCCAGCTCCGCCGTTGAATTACAATCGGGATCCCGATTCTAATTACACAATCGTTTCTTTTATGACAAATACACATGCATCTTTAATTGAGCATTGTCGTTCGCAGGTATAATTTACCAATTACAAACATAACGCTTTAGATATAAATCCTCGTTTCGTTTTTACCGCGTTTTCTTTGGATTATGGTTATATTTTCATTAAAGTTTGCCGTATGTTCTGGGACTAATCATCCCAGGTAGGTTTACTCAGATTTCAAAAACTCGTAATAGACATATGGTAAACACCAGACAGTATCATATCATTATACATTGTAACACCAAAATGTAACACTAACATAGTTGTGTTGAACACCGAAATAATGTAACTCTAACACTAACTGATGGGGTCCCCTATTGATTCCAGGAGGGTGTTAAAATTGATACCCATAGTGATAAAGTAAACACCCCAGTTTTTGCAGTGTACATTGTTTTACAACCTTGTAGGCCTAAACATTAAAAATGAAAGTTGGTGTGATGAAGAATACATTTTGCTCAGTTGAATTTGGCTCACAGACATTATAAACTGTGGCGTGGTCTTTAGCACTGATAACACTTCAATTATAATATCAAACAAAGGGAAGTAATTTTCTGTTTGAATTCTGTTTCATCTAAAAATCTTGTGCATCCTAGCGGGAGTTGCTCCACCCCTGGAGTTATTATAGTAAACTTAATAACTCCATGCTCCAAAAAAACCGGACGTCCGTCGTGGCGTGGCGTGGCGGGCATGCGGGAGCGTGGCTGCCAAGTGTCTACAGCCTGTCTCAAAAAAGTGGTACAATCAGAAAAAAATTGGTTAAATATGAAATTTGAAAATAAGTCATTTTTTCTTGGCACAATATTAAAGAACAAAGACGATGCTTTCCAGTGGCGTTTGTTTCATCTTATTTGCTCGTTCGTTCGTTCGTGCAAGTCCAAAATCACAGTGGAAGATCCGTCTTTGCTTTTGTCAATCCAGAGATATAATCACTTTAGTGCGATATACCAAAATCGATTTTATGCCACTTTTATGCATGGGCAGAGTTGTTTCGCCCAGTTATGCCATGTTGTCTGAAGCTCACAAAAGATTGCAACTTGACAAAAGAAACAAAACACAGATTAAAGTAAACAAAGGGAAGTCTAGTTTTATCCACACACGTTTTAATAGTCAACATAATCAGTTCAATGATAAATATCTTCTATTCATAATTAATAAACAATACAAATACCTATTGCACGTCAATGAAATGGAGCTTTGAATTTATTACAAAATTGGTATCTGTTAAAATCATGCCAGAAGGAATGTAATTGCAACCAAAATGAACACTTCAAATCCAAAGAAATGGTTTAGAAATATTGCACTATCTTTGTGCATTTACTAATTGTTAAAGTCAATAAAAAGTTGAATTTGGAAGCAAAGTATCAAAATGTTTGTAGGAATCTGCGTTTCATGATACTTCAAGACCATAAAAACTCTCTCCTCCAGGTTGCTGTACGCCGGCTGTACGCTCATGTTCTCTTTTAACAAACAACAGTATGTCGAATGTTATTCACTTTATCTTAAAGCCAGCACTTACTGATCATAACTTCCACCATTACGTAACTGTTTTCGTGTCTTTTAGACTTTTTTTATGAAGTTAATCCCTTTTTAAAGAATTTCATATCTGTTCAAATGTGAATAACTGATGTGTAACTAATTCGTTCACCGTTTTCGCTCAACCAGAAAGTGGCACAAACTCGATTTTTGTGTTCCGCAGTAAACTGGAGTTATCTCTCGATTGAAACAAGCAAATGAGATGAAACAAAAAATCCTGGGAAGCCTGGTCTTTACTCTTTAATGTGATGTACAAATCGACTTACTTATGTGAGATATAATATTGAAATAAATCGGGTTTTGATTGTACCATTTTTTTAGACAGGCTGTAGTGTGGAGCGCCCTGTGTCTGGACGGATGCCTGCTGCCGGCCGCCTCGGGTCCAGAGGGAGTTTCTTGGGCGGATCCGATCTCTTGAGGCAGTCTCTGGGGAGCTTGGGAGAGTCGCCTTGTGGAAAGGGACTTGCCACCATCCAAGTGGCATCTGTTGGTGTTGGACCTGGTGGGCGTCTCCCCCCTGGGGCTGACTCCTCGTGGGATGAATGGCGATGCCTCGGCGGATTGGGAGCCGGAGTTGGCCGATCTAGGGTTTCCTTGCAGAAGTGGGGCTACCTGGAAGCAGATCAAGACACTACCTGTGGTTGTGGAACAGCACCACAGACAATGGAACATCTCTTGGTCTGCCCACTGCTGGAGCAACAATGCACAGACAAGGACCTTGCGGAATTCAGTGAAGCAGCCAGACGTTGTATGCCTACCCATCTCTGGTTGGATCATATTTGAGAACCACTGTGTTTGGACACGATAAGAAGAATCTAAAAATATATAAGCAATGGCATATAATATTTTGGATATTATCACTACTCCGCAAAAGTAGTTCCTATGCAATATAACTAGCTCTATAGCTACATTGCCTTGATTTTTTTTATTATTTGTACTTATTTCCAAACACGTTCCACCCTTCTCAGCGGTTTTTTAGCTTGCGGGATTATCCCTCTTAGTAAAGTAATTTTTAATTTTTTTATTTATTTATTACAATTTAGAGATTAAAGAGACACTGGCACATTTGAAAAATAGTGCGCCCTAATGAGTACGAGTCAATGATATTCATCTAATAGACACATTTGTTGATTAAAGTTACGACAAACTTAAAGGTTAGCCTACAAGTTACCTGGATGTCTTTCGCCTCTTATTAATGTCCTTATCTGGTTTGGGGTATGTTATTTTATGTGTGAAATATATCTCTATTCTTCCAATGGCCTAGACTATCATTTGCGAACAAATTGAGGAAATTTCATATTTTCTGAAAATGTGCCCCCGGATGAAACCAGTAAGTATATCCGCCGCCATCGGACCGTCAAAGAAGGTGGGTCATTTTGTGTCATCTACAGAACGCCATCCATTTCCAATAGGTGAACCAACGTCTGCATTAGGCTTAGGCTCTCCTGAAGCCATCCAAATTTGTCTGCCACGAAGCTCTTTGTAGAAGAACGATGCCGCTGAAGGTGGTATAGTCTAGCAACAGAGTTATTTCCCTTAGCTAACTGGACTCGCAACATGTTTAAATTCACTGGGTTCTTGTATTTGGCCTTCTTATACTCTCGGCCAGAATCGTTCAGAGGTATTTACCGTGCGCCGAGCGTGACGTGCGTCAACACAGAAGTGAATGCCGATTGGCTTGTCGAATAAGTCCTCCCCATTGGTTAATCGCGCATGAGACAACCCATAGACTCTGTCCCTTTTATGCAGATATTACGACACACGCGTTTCTCAGCTCTGAACAATTCTGGCAGCAACTTTAGTGGGAACATATAACTTAAAAACTAGTTTCCTTGAGGCTTGACACCGTCGAGCGCTTCATCAAAAGATGTAACCCAAGTAGCTCTCGGTCTTGGTGATCTTTTCCTCCATCTTTTTCCACCACTCTCAAAACTATGCGATTTCCAATACTATAAAAGGACAAGCGCTGTCACATCCAGTAAGGGCATGTATTGCTGGGAAAACACTGCACATTATGGTTCCAATTGCCTTTCATTTCTAATGAATAGGCATGAAACGATGATGGGCGATAGTTTTGGTGGCAAACCCAGTTCAATCTGTTCTTTCACCGAAGTCATCTTGGGAAAGAAATGAAGAGCCAATAACATCCGTGTCCGATGTTTTGATGATTACTCGGCTTGATAATCCCTGCTAGGTAAATCTTCTGTCGAAGCCAATTAGATGAAGAAATGTACTGCTATCAGCTTCTTCCTGGTTGGAGCACAAGTCTTTAGGTACATACATATCTGTAGTTGTAAGGCACACAGGCATCCTAGCGGTCCCGAACATCCACCGACAAAATTAATAACTTCTTTGGAAAACTTGCATTTTGCGGAATGCACATGCATTGGCAATAAATCCTAGAAGTTTTCTTCATGGTGGAATACTTCTGCCTGCAATGATATAGTTTTCGTGACTTCCACTTGCAGATCGTCTGATTCTTCCCTCTGCTTTAACGTAACTTAACAGGATTATCTTATCTATCGAATTAATATGTATATGAGCAAAACTGAACTTGTTGATCAAAACGTCCAACTATAGGTCACCAAATCTCTTGTAAGAATCGCCTTCAATGCATGGCCTGCACATCCGCCATCCCATCAACAACTGATACCGTGACCACCTCATCAGTTGTCTTGCCTTACCACAAACCTTCTTTTCAAACCAATGTATAATCTCAGCCTTCTATGTCTTCCTCCTGGTCCCATTCTCTTTGAATAGCACGGTTGGAACGGCTCTCTGATTTGCCATGTTAGCCTCTTCTCAGCTTTCAGAAAGAGTGACATTCATTTTTCCTTCAGCGAACTTCCAGGCGTTTTCTTAGTGATATCAGTGAAAATAGCGTACCAGATTTCGGTATAGGATCCCAAAAGCTGCTTAGCTGAAAATCTGCTTACCAGTAAACTTTCAAATGCTGTGGTACCTTCATCAACTGCACGAAGAAGAGAATATCTGGATTTCTTCTGCAGCATGTACTCCACTTGAGATATTAATGAGGACATCTGGATGAGATTCTGTGTAGAATGGGTCGGTCATGTTGTTCAAAATATGGTGTGTGAATTAATTTTTGTACAACGTGCATCACCGTTTCTTCATCGCAAGTTTAGTTTGCTCATGCTGTTGTCCAGTTTTAGCATGTGTTTAGAATTTGTCGAGGCTGTGCTTTTTGTCGAGGCTGTGCTTCGTTCTGACATAACTGACGTGTACAGCGGTGCACTGACCAAGCATAAAAGGTGGTCGTATCTGTGTGAGTTTTACCAATTATTCCAGTCTTATTTCACTATACTGGCGCGAATTGTCGTAGTCTCAACTCCCATATCAGTCCAGATTCCATTAAAACTTCGTTTTGGTTAAACTTCTCTAGAAGTGGGATAATCTCATTTTCGATGAACTCGAAGGATTCAATGGCATCCGTCGAGATATCCTTATTTGTGACCGCGCTGTAGACTTCTGTCAATCTGCACCAATTTGTTCCAGGGTAGGACTGCCTTGGGCTCGTGCTATGCACCAATCAACGGGGCATAGGGGCGCTTTCCCCCGGGTGGCCAAAGGGGGTGCCAAAAAGAAGAAAAAGAGTTAAAGAAGGAAAGGGGGAAGAAGAAAAAGGGAAAGGAAAGGAAGGCGAAAGGAAAAGAAAATGGGAGGAAAAGCCGGAAGGGGGACATATAAAGGGGAATGAGATAGAAAAGCTTATGGCAAAAAGGATGGAACTGTAAGGGAAAGCTAAGAAGCGCCAAAATTAGGGCGAAAATGGGGATAAATCATAAAATGGAAATCAACAATGTGCACAAAAATGAGAAAAGGGAGCGTATACAAATAGTAAAAGAAGGGGCGCCAAAAAGCACAATAAGAAAAGCAAAATAAATTAATTGGAAAGAAAAGTGAACTAAGACAAAAAAGGTGCAGCAAAAATGATAAGAGAAAAAGAAAAGAAAAACGGAGGAGAAATGAACGGGGGGCCAAAAAGGAACAAAAGAAGGTGGAAAGAAAAGAGAAATAAGAAAAAAAGGGCGTCAAAAGTAAAAGCATAAAAGGTTGAGAAAAAGTTTAAGGAATTAAAGGGGCGCTTAAATAGCAAAGGAAATTGGAGCTAACGAAAAATAAAACCGAAAAGGGGTTGACAATAGTTTAAGGAAACGGACGCAAAGAATAACAAAGGAAATGGTGTTCAAGGGAAATAATAAGAGGCGTCAAAACAGAAAGGAAAAAGGAAAAGGGTTGAAAAAATACACTGCAAATGAAGTGTTTAGAAAGTATGGGCAAAAACATGTAATGTTTAAAACCTAAACATGTTTAGGATTTATACATGTATACATGTTTCTTATGTTAAAATTCTAAACATGATCAATAATAATAATAATAATACCGACATTTATATAGCGCCTTTTCCACAGGATACAAAGCGCTGTTGCCTATTATTATTACGCTGCCTTTCAGGAAATCGTCACAATCATTTCGCTTCACCTAGGCCGGCAGCCGGCCAAGCGCACATGCCTATCAGCACTTAGATTGTAATATCCCCCATAACAGCTACCCGAATATCGCTTGGGTCGACGAAGCAAGTGAGGTAAAGTGCCTTGCCCAAGTGCACAACACATTGGCCACAGCGGGGCTCGAACCCACAACCTTTGGATCATGAGTCGGCAGTCATATCCACTGGACCACATGTTTTTGTTCATACTTTCTAAACACTTCATTTACATGTGCAGTGTAGGAAAGGGGCGCGAAAACAGCAACTGAAACTGGCAAGAAAATGGGATATAGGGGCGTCAAAACAGAAAAGAACGAGGGGTTGAAAACGTTTAAGGGGTGTTAAAGGGAAATCTAAAAAAAGAGGAATAGGGCGTCAAAAACGGAAAGGGTACGAAAAAAAGTCAAAGAAAGAGCTCCCTTAAAGGAAAAATCAAATTGTATTGTTATTATTTTAGCCTCTCTGAATTATTCCTTTGAACAGGGTGTTTTGTCTCCATCCCAGAGAAATGGGATCATCACTTTGCTTCCTAAAAAAGATCGGGATCCTAATTACGTTAAAAAATTATCGTCCTATTTCCTTATTGGCTACGGATTACAAAATTATTGCCAAAACTATGGCCAGTCGACTTAAACCAGCTCTTAACAATCTCATTCATGAAGATCAAAATGGTTTTATGAAAGGTCGAAATATTGGCTGTAATATTCATAATATTATTGATCTAATTGAGTATGCTGATAGTTATGATATTCCTGGGTCAATTGTTCTGTTAGATATCGAAAAAGCATTTGACAGTGTTGAACATGATTTCTTATTTGAGGTTCTTTCTAGATTCAACCTGGGGGATAATTTTATTCAGTGGATTAAGACTTTTTATAATGGTAGGAAAAGCTACGTTATTAATAATGGTTTTCTTAGTATTCCTATTGATATGTCTCGGGGAATTTTTCAGGGCTGCCCTATTTCTCCCTTTTTGTTCCTTTTTGCGATCGAGATTCTTGCTATTTCAATCCGTTGTAATGATGACATTAAAGGTGTTAGGGTGGAGGATGTTGAAAAAAGATTAACTTACTGGCTGATGATACCACATGTTTTTACTCAAGTGGATTTAGGTCCCTTTCAAGCTCTTTTCAACTACTCTTGGGAATAGTTTGCCTCAATTTTCGGATTGCACAATTAATTTGATCTCAGTCTGAAGCTATCACATTGGTAAGTTTCAAGGGTCTAGTTTTCTTCCCTTTCATGATAAAGGTCTAATGGATGTCAATACTTTTTAAAACTCTGGTATTAATTTTTCTCTCAATTTTAACTCCCCTATGAACTTAATTTTATCCTAAACTGAATCAAATTGAGCAACTCTAATTGGTGGAAAACAACAGGAATTTGTCTTCTGGGGAAGACACGGTTATTAATCTTGCTGTTACCTCAGCTGCTTTATCTCACCTTTTCGTTCTTTGCATTAAATTCCCCATACTTTTTTCAAAATGTTTGAACACATTTTTTATAAATTCATTTGGAATGGGAGATGGTCACGATGGGACGTTCTATGTAATGATTATGAACATGGTGGGTTGAGGATGTTTTGATCCTCTCCTTTTTTTCTCAGCACAAATTTATTTGGGTTAAACTCCTGCTTGACCCCCAGATTATTCTGTTTTTGGAACACATTAGAGCTCTCTGTCTTGGAAAAATTCCACCACAGATTGGACAAATCTTAGCTGAGGTCTGATGCTCCTCATTCTGTTTTGAATACCCTTTCTAATTGTCAGCTTGTTGAAAACTATTAGTTATGGTATTTGGTACAGAGATAAGATTAGACGCATTTAGGTTGGTCTGATTTCCATCCTTAAAGATCCAATTTGGTGGAATAAAATTGTTCGTCTGAAATCAAAGAAATTCTTTTTCTACCCGATTTGGGATGAAAAGGGGATACATAATATTTCTGATCTGTTCATTGGTTATAATTTGGTGAAACCATTTGAAATGTTGGTAGATGAATTTGATATTCCCATCACTGACAGGAGAAAATATAATTTTTTGATAAAAGGCATTTGTGTTGATTGGTTTCAGAATCCCAAAAATATTCAGGATAATATTTTTGACAAAATTACGAGTTCTTCAGTTGATCAAGCTAAAGTTCCCAAACATGTCTATTCCATTCTTAGGAACCAGGCCAATGTTGATGTTGAAAACAAATGGGTTGATACTTTGGATGTCCTGGATGACTTGGATTGGTATAAATTCATAGTGCTAATTTTAAATGTACCATTGAAACACAATTACGTTCTTTTTATTTCAAATTTTTTCACAGAGCCATTTGTACTAACCAATTTCTTTATAAAATTGGCAGGGCTGATTCTCCCAATTGTTACTTTTGTAAGGAGTTTCCAGAATCCATTTTTCATTTATTTTGTGAATGTGAAATGGTCTCCAATCTGTGGGATGAATTATGTTTTTTAATTAATTCTGTTTCTGGGAGTCTTTTATTTTCTCCAATTTTCAGAAAATGTTTGGCGTTCTTGACACTTCAGAACATGATAGCTGTATTTCTTTTCTTTTTCTGTGCATGAAGTTTTACATCCACAGGTGTAAATTCCAAGGAACTGACCCCAATTTTGTTGCCTTTCTGAATTTGGTCAAAATTAAAAGGAACACGGAATACAAAGTTGCTGAAAGCAAAGGGAAAATTAATGTGCATTTCAAAAAGTGGACCCTTGACCTTGGTTGATTTCCTTGTATGCAAATTTTGGGATTTAGGCCTACCTTGACTTCTTCAAACGCGAGCTTTGTGTGTGTGTGTGTGTGTGTGTGTGCGTGTGTGTGTGTGGGTGTGTGTGTGTGTGTGGTGTGCTTTGGATGGTATGTTAGAGTGTCCTTGTGGTGTCCATGTTTTTGTTTTGTTTTTGTGTCTTTGTGTGTTTTTCCTTTACAAATCCTGTGCTAAATTTTCCCCAAACCCATCTTAAATTATTACTTTCCCTGCTCGCCCAATCTCAACGGCTGTGTGCTGCCAGGTATTGAGTGTCATTTCCGCCTCTTCTTGGTCTTGGTCTGATCTCATTTCCATTGTCTGACACATGATGCTTGGCTGTATGCTCTCTGTTGAGATCTGGGCTAAACTATACTAGTTTTTCCATTACATTGGCTTGTGTGTAGAAGGGTTTGGTGGACCATTATGTATGCTTGCCTCCAACCACCAAACTAAGTACAGGTAATAAAAAAACAAACAAACAAATTCAGCCTCAAAGATGAGCTAACGTAAAACCAGGGAGAATGCAGCTGCATTCATTCATGAACTACTAATCCACGTTCGACCACGTTGATTATGATCCAAGCCTTTTTCGGCGTTGGCGTCTGTTGATTAAAGCAATAATGGCACATTTTTTGAAGAGCGCCCCCAATTTTCAAAAGTTGATATTTTGGCACAGTTACGTTGGTAATTGTCTAGGAAACTATACCCGCGAACGAGCTCAAAATTATTTGCTGACGACTATATCATATATAGAGTCATAGCCGGTCCTGAGGATGCTGGCATATTACAAAATGACCTAGATAAGTTGACAGCCTGGCAAGGTAGATGGCAGATGATGTTCTCCTTGGTTTTACGTTAGCTCATCTTTGAGGCTGAATTTGTTTTTTTTTTGTGTTTTTATTACCTTCCTTCGTTTGTGACACCATGGCGTAACAGGCGGGGGGGGGGGATTTAATTGGGGGGGGGGCAGTTCCCCCCTGACGACTTTGACCGGGAAAAAATTGCAAAAATCATGCTAAATCAGCCGTTTTTTAGCCCTCTGACCGTGAAAAATTGGCCTTTTGACCCCCCTGAGAGGGAAATTTTCCCAAGACTGGGAAATTTGCCCCCTCAGAGCGGACAGGCCTGTGTGACACACACACATTTTCGAGCTTAGCCATTCACAGGTATAGTTTACTAGCCAGTTACCAATGCAACCGTGTAAAAATCTCAATTTTTTGAAAAATTGGGGGCGCTCTTCAAAAAAAATGTGCTTATATTGCTTTAATAAAGCTAGTTGTTGGGAAGTTGGAACTAACTGTTATTTGCAGGGGTGTTCCCAGACCATTATCAATAGGGCCCCTGTCCATTTGCCGACACAATTAAAAAAAAAATCCTCAGCAGCCCAGAATACTCGGGGATTTGGGGTGCTGAATTCAATTAAGTGATTCAATAATTGTGTGTACAAGCTTCAGGTGCAGGCACGCAGTATAGCTTTTGACTACCAACCATGCTCCAGGAACAGGTCTCCCTCACTAATCTCAAAGGGCATAGCAGTTATTGTGTTTTTTTGATATTTTTGGACTTAGAATTTTTCCCTCTAACCTGAAAAATAATTAGAGTTTTATATGCAACAGCAGTTTTAATCAGGCCGGTGGTGAGATTCAAACCCGAGACTACCGTATCATGAGATCAGATGACAAAGTGCAAGCAAACCAAATGCAATTTAATTAGCTACTTTTATTTGCAAGTAACTTCAAGTTCTTCTGCTTCATGCATAGGCCATGAGTTTTGAGCTTTTGTTTGCAGTGAGGCTTGCGAGAAATATCGTTCCGAAAGAGTTCCACAATATATTTTTTATAGATCTATGAAAATGATTCTGCCACTGCACTGTTTAAAAAATATTTTGTTCATTAGTTACAGAGAATCACATTTCCTTGGTTTTTAGCCCAAAATTAACACTTTCCCCAAATAACCCTCAAAGCACACATTTTAGCATAATTACTATCATCTAGGCTTTTAGCTATTTATGTAATATAGCTCTATATGCCTAACCAAAAAATGAATACCTCCTCACTTTGGTGCTTTTGGCTTTGGAAAAAAAAAAACCAGCAACAACATGATTTTCTTTAATGTTTAGCCCCAAAATGTGGTCCAGTGGATACGTGGGTTCGAGTCCCGCTGAGGCCAATGTGTTGTGCACTTGGGCAAGGCACTTTACCTCACTTGCCTCTCTCCACCCAGGAGTGAAATGGGGAGCTGTTAGAGGGAATATCACAATCTAAGTGCTGATAGGTAGTGCGCTAGTTGGCCTGGCAGCAAACCTTAATGAAGCGACATGATTCTGACGATTTCCTCATGCAGCGTAATGATAATAGGCCACGCGCTTTGAATCCTCAGGTAAAAAGCGCAATATAAATCCCGCTATTATTATTATTATTACTAGTGGGAGCCCTCGCTTCGCGCGTATGGTTAGCCAACGCGGGTCCAATATTCGAATGGACCCGGACGATGCGAAAATCCTCGGTCGACCGGGGAAAATTCACCCGACGAATCGCTCATCCATCAGCGAAAAGAACCCACTCGTTCTTATGTACTTTCCGGTCGACTGTACTATTGCTATGAAAATGGGCCCACCTACTTTGCAGTGATCTTTTATTCGACGGGATGGCTGGATAGCCCACTTTAACCAACTTTTGTTGACTTCACACACTTATTTTAACTGTAATTTGTCGTGTCTACCTCTGATTGATTCTTGTTAGTGTTTGTCGCTAATAATGGTTTGTCTTAGGTACGGTTATATTTCTTTATAACTTCGGTGCATGTCTTTACTACTACACTGCTTTGGAAACGACTTTTTTTCTCGCAATAAGCCTATGGTGATTAGAAGGAATAGATGCATCATGATATTTAGAACTTTTCGATTTATGGCTATAGATTGCGTCATGATACAGTGGTTTTGTGAAGTTGAATTCCATCATAACCTCTTTCGATGCTTGTTTTTACTTTTTACGATTTGTTTATTTACGCACCCATTTTTAATTTTAGGGATAATTAAAGTTGAAGTCAAAGTATATATATAAACGCTATACACGATTTAACGGTGCGTTCCTATACTGTTGCAGCGGGCCCCCTGAAATAGATATGGCGGTTTCATTTCAACACACATTTTTCCACTTGGTTTGGAAAGATAACCACCACGGTTATTCCAAAGCTTTGTTTGAATCCAGAGTTTTCATTTCAAAGTTCTAATCTATTTAGTAGTAGGATATGCTATTTGCATGTTTTTCGACCGATCACTTTGCGGAACGATTTCTTTTTTCATATATCCAAATTGATCGAACCGTTATAAACCTGTGGGTAAGATTTACATGGTTACTTGATTGAATTTACATAGATCCTATATCTGTGAATTTCCTACCATTTGTTATACAATGTTTTCACCAAGAGAAAAGTCGACTTTCCAACGCGAACCCCCCACCGTAAACTGTATCTCGCATAAAATCGCATCATTGACCCCAACTCCTATACGTCACTGGTAGCAGTAATTGTCTCCGGTACCAAGAAACAACTCACAGTGGTTCTAGTTATCTTCCTCTTGCAAAACTTACTAAACCGTAGTCCGGAATATGCCATCATGGAAAAATGTTTTTTAGAATATTTTCCAAGTCACCCATATGGTACTAACTTGGCCCCACCCCTCACGAGACCCTCGGTCGACCGGGATAGATCCTCAGTGATTGGCTTAAACCA
>JAMKCH010025827.1:0-18932 GCA_023653785.1 Ophioderma brevispina
CAGTCATCTCGCTACATTCCTTTAACTTAAATAAAGTACAACACTTAGATATGTGATAACACCAATGCTACGAAGCCATGCAATTGAGACAGCAGGATCGTAGAGTTGCTCTGCATTTGAAAGCATCAATGACTGTTTATTCAAGACAAGTTATTGGGCAGAATTAGGTTGTGCTACTGAGTATCGCGGTATCTTTTGTATACATACAAGAGTTGTAGAGAAATGGCTTCCCCAATCCAGAGCACAGAAGTGAGAAGCTGAAGCCCGACTTGAGCTTGAGAGCATATGATATTCATGACCGCGATGGCTTTGCCAAGATTCTCCAGGTGCAAAGGCTGGTATCACATGTAACTCAGTCTACCTAAGCATATTAGCTGGGGTACAAGACAAGTATGAGGGTTGTGGCCCTATTCTTCGTCAAATTATCAAGGGACGTATTCAATAGTCAAAATCACTTCGCTGGCCTCATGTAGTTAATGAGCTTGAGATCAAGTCATCAGATGAACTGCCTCCCACATATAGTAAGTAGAATTCGGTTTTAAACGGGGTGGCCGGTTTATCTCAAACTTCATCCACCCATATCTCACTCTAGCTGTACGTGAACTCTTCAACCGATTCTACTTCATCACACAACTTTCCACCATCCCTCTTGCTCTTTTCTCGCATCTTCCCAACACACAAAATCTCTTGCAAAACTTGGGGTCGATCTCTTATCTTTGTGTATCTCCATGGATCCATGTGCCACACCACCCTGAGTTGCTGTTACCCCTCAACATAGCCGCATAAGTCTCATTACTAACACTCTCCTATCCACCGCCACCATCATGTTGTCTTCCCCAAGGTTTACCTTCGGGCCCTTACTCTCAAATGTCTTCTTCCGCTTCCAAAACTTCTCCCTCATCCCCCATTGTCTCATACCAAGTCATCGGCATACGACATCTCACTCATGTGTATGCGTCTCGGGAGTCTAAGGTCAGAAATACCTCAAACACTAATAAATGAGCCTTGTGCACAAGTGATCTTAATTTATGTATATAACATTTTATGTAAATTTATAACAGATTTAATGATTTTAAGCAGATGGATCAATGAATTTGGTTATGTCCAAACAATATTACGTATTGTTCACCGAATGTGCACTAATGTCCACAAGAAGAGTTGCAGTTCAAAGATGATAATCCTCCACAGCGAAGCTCCAAAATGACAGTGCATAAGTTCACATAAAAACTCCTCGGGTATAATTCCAAGGGGTCTTCTCGTCTGAAGGTTAATTTTTGTCTAGCAGTCAAGACGACAAGGTTAAATAAGTCCCTCGAGACCACTAATATTCCACAGTATATCGGTCCAAGATAATTCACCACGATTTCTATCTGTCCACATTGGAATCCTATTTTGAAACCCAGCACTTTGGCTTCTTAACGACGACAGCATAATTACAGCGACTTCGGCCCATGGAATTATAAATCCTGCACTATGGTACGTTACAAGTCTGCTACACATTGCAGACTAGAACTAGCTATAACTT
Organism: Ophioderma brevispina; assembly: GCA_023653785.1. Classification (NCBI taxonomy): domain Eukaryota; kingdom Metazoa; phylum Echinodermata; class Ophiuroidea; order Amphilepidida; family Ophiodermatidae; genus Ophioderma; species Ophioderma brevispina. The sequence continues at coordinate 1,526 of JAMKCH010025827.1, forward strand.
CAATGTACTTATTACTAGAGGAGCTGGTGGTGAGACTTACTCAAATCTCCATGATATACTGACCTTCAACACGTTCCCAATTCTAAAAAGTACGATATTACCACAGAACAGCATAAAACATACCTTGTGACCCAATTCGAATTCACATAAATTACATCAGCTGAAGGACATCACTTCAACTTATATAACTTTATTTGGAAATTCCCTGATCTACAATGTTTTGATCTCAAAGCATAAACAGTTGACTCAGTTTCCTAATTTTATACATCTTGGGAATTCCCCATTTCCCCTATTGTCATCTAACAGGTGCCCTTGCAAAAACAAACTGGGAAATCCCCTGCTCTCTTTTTTATCATAAACAAAGTACTTTTCCCGTGAGAAATCTTTTGTCAAATAAATTTTAGAAAATAACATTTTAATCAAAATTTTGAGGGTAATAAAACACTCATCAAACTCTTTTGCACTCTCTAACCACATCAATCACAATTGCAAATATCATGGCGACAGTACAGAAACTAGATGCACACCCACCTCACCTCAAACCCTCGAACAACTCAGATCCCACTCTCACTCTTGTCTTTGCTCCTTCTAAAACTCATCACTGCTCTAGCCCAATGCTCTGGTAACCTCTCTGCCCCATCGGCTACTCAATTACTTGTGCGTCGGTCCCCCCCCCCCAAAAAAAAATGGGCCTTCTCCAAGTCCACAAAACACATATACAATTTATTCCCTGTTCCATTATAGCTCAATATTCCTCTTGCAAACCTCCTTAAAATGAACATGGCATAAACCAAATTGCATCTCATCCACTGCACTACCCTGCGACTTCTATTCTCTAGTACACTCTCAACAATTTTCATTGCATGATCCCCAACTTGACACCACTATCCGCCCCACACTCATTGCCCCACGTTCCCTAAAAAATTGGAACTTAACCACACCACCGTCTACCCCTCCGCCACGGTCGGCCACCCTCTATCCTCTAACACTCTCTGACACAACGCTACCATCACACTCTCTGACCCAACTCTCCCATCACACCAATCCCTTATCTCTCCACTCGCAATGATCTATCAACACTTAGCGCCGAGGGTCCCAGCAGCCCTTTCCTGTTTTTTCATTTCTCTGTTGCCTCACCACTGACCCTCTCAACTGGACCTTCTACCACATCATCATTCTACCTTCTGATCGCAACATTTTCCTCATGCATAGTCTCTCCATATGCTCGTTCCAGACCCCTATACCGCTATCTCTCACTGATATCAATTTTTTCCATCACTCATCGTCAGCTCCAGAACGTTTCTGGATTTCATCATCTTTGGTGATCACCAACTGCTTTATGTCTGCATCACCAGCGATAACGAAGTCAAGAAAGTTTACGAGCTCACGTGGGAGGAGCTCACTTAATGACTTGATCAAGGTTGTTATGTGTAAGAGGTCCAAGAAGTGCTTTGACTTATTGAATGCCTCCTAATTGATCCAATAAAGAAAACAGGAACCATGTCCCTCATACACCGTAAGCCTATCTAATGTTACATGTGATACAGCCTTTTGTCACCTGGATGAATCTTGGTAAAAGCAATCAAGTCATGAATATCGTGGTTCTCAAGTCAGGCTTTAGCTTTCCACTCTGTATTAAGAAGTTTTTTTGGGGGGGGTTTTTTGTGGTAATTCGCCTCTCTTGCAACAGTCCCCCTGCCTTGCAACCATGCTATGTAGATATATCAAAATCTAGTTCTAGTATCCCGAGTCTACTTCATTTTTCCAACTAGCATCCTTTAATGTTCTGTATTTGCTGCTTTAATACCGGTGTGAAAAACATATATAGTCCGTGGGGGGTCCATAGTCCGGGGCTCCATAAATATCACGGAATAAAGCGTGAAACTAATGTTGCGTAAAGATTCAACTGATAGTCAAGTGACTGTGGGATCCCGTGGGATTTTAATGATTAAAGCATCACACCTATTTAGATACCTTAATAGGTCCCCAGAGAACAAGAAAAGTTTTTGATGGGAGAATTCCCAGGGTGGCAGATGGCGGCCATCTTGGTTTTTCAAAATGGGCTTGCCATTTGTATATTTTCAAATCGTAACTCGAGTTGTGAATGTGCTCGGACGCTAGTTTTGGTGCTGAAAGTTTCATGTTAAACACATACAACTCTCTGGAAAGGATACAGCTAGAATTAGAAAGAGGAACATAAGACTGGCAGCATTTTTTGTTTTGTTCAAATGGCCACTAATTACCATGTTTATTGTAACAATTTTCAGCATTCCTTTTAAGGTGAGTTTTATACAAATTTAATTATGGAGACACAGTCTCCTTTAACTAGTCAAGATGTAAATAAAGATGTTTTAAATTAGTAAAGTAAAAGTGATTCTTGCAATCCATCTTGTAATAATTGTATTTCAAAATTACAGCCATTATACTTTGTTACCCCTATCTTACAAAGATTTTTTTGCCACCCAATTATGATTTTGATACCAGTGGGTGCAGACTATGGCCTCTTCTTTCCAATGAAACCAAAATATATGGAACATACCAAGTATGCCGTCACAATGATGTAATAAACTTTGGGCGAGTCTGCAAAATTGTCATATACCACAAAAATAGCGAAAATCCAATTTTGACTATAAAGGTAGGAATATTTGGATTTTCATGCGGTTTTCAGCTTTAAGGTGACAATTGGACTAATTTTACACACACACACGCATTGTATTGACTTTGAAGGTATACTCTAACCTCTACAAAAAATCGCTAAAATTAACCAAAAGATGAGAAAACAATTAAACCTGGAAGCATTTTTTGCGAAGCTATTGGCATTTTTAACAACCGGAGGGAAGATTGCGGGGTGGTCTCCCCCTTGCTATACAGGGCTAAACAAAGATACAAAACGATTGGCACAATGACATAGACAACACATAAATCTGCACCACGGTATAACTGCAGGGTAGTCCATAAGTGTTGTATGAGAGCTGGCTGTTGGAGTACTCTATTTGGTATGAGATTTTTCCAACCTGCCACTGTGTTTTTGGATATTATTCCCACAATATATTTATCAAGAACAAGCCACTATTATAATTCACTTTGCACGAGTCCTGTATCATAACAGACAGATAGGCAGAATGGTTGCCCACAAACAGCAAAATTAGCATATGTTTAAACTTCTTTTAAAGGCACTTTGGAGTTTGTTTCATTGGTATGAACCCCACAAATAGGGGATTTTATCCATGAGCAAGGGTCACCATCAATCCACTTCGTCTTTTATCTTTTGTTTACCACATCATGACATTTGTTAAGGTCTAAATCACTGTTTGTCCGTCCTCATCTGCCCAGGATGGGAATCGGGGACATTGGTTAGATTTTGAATTATAAGACTTATGGAACATCCATTAGTTCTGTAGAGTATCAATCCCATTGATCATTTGCCTAATTGTTGGCACATCAAGACTTAGCACAATCACTTCACCATATTAATATGCATCTGGAGCAGGAGCAAATGTTAATCACACTGGCTTGGAATTTGATCATCCATAAATCCCATCCTGTAGTAATTGGGATCGCGCACCTCTGTATTTGATATGTTCCATTGTAAGCCTAATGCATCGCCGTAGTTGGTATTGCAATGTAGCTAGTAAAGTGCTACTCTGGTAGGAGCAGACCATACCATCGTGCCTGTTTTCTTGCCTTGTGTTACTTGGCGCGACCAACAAAATCCCCCCCCCTCACGTCAAGAATAGAAAGTCTCTCAGCTTCCGAAACAGATACAATTGTACACCTGCTACATTTGTTAACTCCGTACGAGTGAATACACTGACACACAATGTTTTTGATATCGGTACTAATCGGATTGCTTCAGATGATGTTTCTGCCACACCACTCTGAAAGGGCATATTACCTTGTCATCATCTGAGCCAAACTTTCAAGTCCTTCCAAAGCGTCAGCTTTCCCTTGCCATCAAATCTCCCAGTGACATCTGCTCATGATAGTGCATGGAAAGGGAAAGGAAATGCGGCCTTCTGCGATCCAAGCTAATTTGTAACTAGGGGCATGTGTCCCCTTCTATATACGCGGTGGCGACAAAAATATAATAATATACAGAGGTTTGGGTAGCGCAAAATGGCTAGTTAGTAAGGACGTCTGTGTATGGTGAATTAAATTCTTACAGATGTGGCTTCAATTATTATTGTGTATCATTTAGACTCTGGAAAGTGAGCTTTGTGTGGTGCTTCTTGGATGCTGGTGGACCTAATTCAATTTCTCGATGTGTGGCTTTACAGGCAAGAAACGGGCACAATTAATCAGAGGTCATCCGGTCGGCTCTGACTAGAGTTGCACTTGTAACCAGCTATCAACGAGCCCTTCTACCACTCAATGTATTGGTACAATTAGAGTGTACCAAATCCACGTTACCCCAGCCAGTTACTTGGGTAGGATGTGGTGAATAGCAAATTCAAGCCAGTGATGAACATCTTTACCTCCTTCTCCAGATGCAGTACATTCATTTGGCTGAGTGGAACCGGATTTGTGACCAAGCTTTTGATGAACCGTAATTTGGTTGCAGATGTGGAAAAGAATGAACATTCTGTCCAGGCTTTGTTGCTGCTTTCATCGAGTCCTGATGAATGCAAGAATGCAGAAAGAGTGGACCTAACCAATGCCCCCCTGTTCAAAAAGACCGTAAAACACAATCGTTGACTAGCAGTTTGGACTCACAATGTGCAAATAACTTGTACAAAAAATGCATTTAAACTGCTTTGAGTCCCATCTGCCCCAGTTGAAAACGATGATTTCTTTATGGTCGTTTAAAAGTGCTCATAAAGTTGACCACTGGGTAAAACATAGATTCACAAAAGTGGAATGTGGGTTTCATACCAGTTAAACAATCCCCGCAGTGCACTTTTTAAGAAGTGTAACTGTATGCTCGCTGTACATTTTTCCGGTCCAATCTACCACATCTCATCCGCTATGATTCGGACTCATTCAAATGGATTATAGTGGCGCCCTTGTTCTTGATACATCAACATTCGTTGGACTCATACAATAACAATTCCACAGTGCACTTTTAAGACTCAAGACTTCAAGAACATGAGGAGATTTCTAGAAAGAAATCACCCCAATTTTTTTCGAAACCCGGGTTTTTGCATATTTGGAAATGCCTTTCCCATTAGATCACAGCTGAAATGAATACGCCAAATACGCATTCTTATGTAGTAAGATGATGATTTAGTACTTTTCGTTGTGCACGACATTAAGTCAAGCGATGGTGTTCTATGGGGACAATTACGATAGTCCAGGCAAGTTCAAAACAAGGTTTGGCTGTTTTCTTTGTACTTGTTTGTCCAATAAACCTCGGAACGTTCTTGGTAGGTAGTCTACAATCGACCTGTTCATTTTGAGAGAATTATGTATCCTTAAAAAATCTCCTCGCGTCACTTAATGGCCCCATACAAAATGGAAGACTGCTGCTACCGTTCTACCAGGTTGGTGTAATCATGGGTGTTCTAGTACATGGCCAGTTGTATTTGTTCTCTTCTTTACAAAGAAGATCACTTATAATTGAAACTGCCCTATGAATAACTTAATATTGTCAAAATGTCAGCCATTTTGAAATAAATTTATAACAAGGTTAGAATTGGAAGAATACTATTTACTCTCACCAAATCCAAACATCTTTATATACACCTGAGACTGGGCCACTAAAATTAAATTTGTATGAACCTCACCACTGCAATTTCTGCTAAATGTACAATAAACATGGTAATTGGCGCCATTTTGAAAAACAAAAAGGCTGCAGTCCTAATGTTTATTTTCTAATCTTACTTGATCATTTCCAGACTTGTTGGGTGCTTAGCACATGTTTTGGCACCAAAACTAGCTTCCTAGCACATTCATAACTCGAGTTGTGATTTGAAAATATAACAAAACGGCGGCATTTTTAAAAGCAGATGGCCGCCAATCTGCCCCCCTGGGAATTCTCACATCAAACTTTTTCTTGTTCTTTGGAATCTACTTAAGGTGTCTAATAGGTGTGATGCTTTAATCATTGAAATTCCACGGGACTTCAAATCAACCCACAGCCCCCCCACTATGAATCGATTGCCCTATGTCACCATTGTTCCCGTACTACGAGTACGCCGGACAATGGTTATTTCTACACCGGAATAGCTGATGCATCTGCAATCTTTCCATGTACCTTCCGTTCCAATTTTTCCATTCAGATACATTCTGGATGGAACAGCACTGCATAAGAGTGATAATTGTGTTATGTTTTAAGAGGGGATGTGGTGTTGAGTGCTTCAGTAGTTGCTGACTACTTTCAAATCGATCCTTGCATTTTAGTGAGTCTTGGGTAGCAGCCTTGATGAAAGACAATTGTTTCTAAATCTTCACCAGCAAGGCTCTCCGGAATGTGATTACAGAAATCACCCACGCGATAGGGTGAAATATGAGGTTCAATGAATCGTTCTATCACGCAGTTAGTAGACGAGCCAGTTGTCAAGTAGCGGACCCCTGACTTTACTGAGCGGCATTAAATGTAGCTGCCAATACTACACTGTTTAAAAATGTTCTAATTTTCTGCAGCTGGGACTCACAACAGTTAAAAATCATGGTTTTTTTACAGTCATTTGCACGTTTCGCGTCCCTTTTACAGTTTTGCCGTTTTGAGTCCGGCTAACAGTCAAAACGCTGTGATTTTAAGATCATTTTAACAGAGTACTAGCATGTAAAAATAACATTTACAGGGAGGGCGATTTCGCCGTACTTCTCTGTTTGCCCCCACCTTTTATTACTCTAGCATTTTGGCATGGTTTATTTACTGCTAAACTACAACTATGTTACAGATTTTCAGTTCATCAAAACCAGTTCTAGCCAATACTACAAATCTGTATTCTGCTACATAGAAAAGAAAAATAGTAAATATATCAATAAATTAACAATATACATCTGAAGGTAGCAGAAAGAGCGCCTTTTACTTAGTCCAACATGTTTTTTTACTTTTTCGTGCTTTTTATAATGTAATTCAGAGACTTGTTATGAAATCATGAAATAACCTCTACAAAATCGATTTCTCATTCAATCAAATTAACCCCAAAAAATGGTGTCATTTGAAATTTTCCTATGGTGTCTAGTTCAAAGTTAACGTATTATCGTCGTTCAAAATCCAAGATGGCCAGCAGGTCCAAAGATGCCGCAAAAGGAACCCCAATGGGACAATATTTAATTTTGGGTAACTAAATTATTGTTTACTAGAACACCATTGGAGGATTTACAAAATGTGGTTCGAAAAATATAAATCATATGGGTGGCATGGAACGATCTCTCTCCCTGACTATATATCCACAAATGCAAGGACCCTGTTCATTACTTTGCTAATATTGATGGTTAACACATAAAACTGTGAGAGATAATGAGACAGTACGACCTTACATCTGATATCAAACATTATACACTTCCAGGGTAAATGGGGGGGAGGGGGGAGGTTTTATTTTGCTAATTGTCTTAATTTATGAATACCTAACAACCCCCGGCTTTATAAAACATTATTAATGGGTATGGGTAATCCAAGGACCCCCCCCCCCCTTCCATGCCCCCGGCTAACGGAGTGAAAAACTCGAGATATTTTACTAAACTCCCTTGGAAAAGTAATTTGTTTTTAGGATGGAAAACGAGAAAATGTGATTCCTAGTGGCTATATTGAGAATCATCAGGTGTGTTATACTACATATATTGTGGCAAGAGATGAACGGGTTCCCCAAACTCTAAAATTTGGAAATGGGTCAAGTAGTTTATGTTTAACGATTAAACAGATTGCAAAATAACATTTTTCCCTTGATGTAATTAATTGTAGATGATTCAATGCCAATGATGTCATTTATGTGAGACCCCATTGGTCAGCTAGTGTTAGGCTAGTTTTTTATAGCTGATTGATGTTTGTTATCTATTTTAAAAAATTGGGAAATACATTGTGAAATATTGTGTATAGGCCTATAAGGAAACTTGCACAGGGGTTCAATTGCAAAGTGGTTTAGTTTGGGATTCTAGTATGGTAGAGATCGAGCAGTATCATAGTATCAGGAATCCATTTATTAATGTGGCAAGCTATCCTCCCGCGTCATTTTTTGGAACAAAAAGCTTCCACACGTTTAATGTAAATCATTGAGTGTGACTGTTATTGAATTGTAATTCTGTTGTGGAACCTAACCAAATTCTTGGATTCCAATCTATAAAATAAAAGAGTGTTATTATCTAAATTTAGATCATTGACACAATCTTATTTATTTTTTGTTTGAAGGATGACGGACCTTAGCGTCCACGAGACTTGGTATCAGTACTTTACCGCATCTTCGCACCCTTCAGCCACACCATTTCTCTAAACCGACTTTAGTAGCGAACAGTATGTCCTTGTGGACCCATCACGCTCAGCTGCCGAGACTTGACTCTGCAATTGAGATAACCACCTCCCATACAAATATCGGTCACTCGCATACCGACTGCTTAAAGGCCATACCCCACTGAATCTCTTCAAAGTTACTGGGGTCTACAACTATGACCGATACAACACAACATCGGTTGCATGGTTGATGGAGATCATCTTAAAGCAGAAGAAAGAGTTGAGGACGTGGTAAGTGGTGGTTCAATTCGGCGGCGCGGTGGTGTTGTTGGTGGTGGTGGAGGACGTGGTGGAGGACGTGGTGGTGGTGTGGTAGAGTGAGGGCTGTTGGTGGTTTGGTGTGTAGTGATGTGACGGTGTGTTGGGGTTGTAATATTTTTTGATCCATTTTGAGAATTGAGCGAAATCAAGCATGTTTTTCTATATATATAAGGATAATGACGATAGCAAGAGTTCAAAATAACATTTTTCGGTTGCCTTTGTACTTGTTTGTCCAAGGTCCAACCTTCAAAACGCTCGTAAAAGAGCAAGGTTTTAATACAACCCTTGACCTATTGGGGCACCGTGATAAAACTTTGCTCGTAATCAAAAGCACTCATCAAAATCAAAACTGAAATTTTGGAAATAACCTTTCCCCCCCAAAGAGTATCTAGTACGCTATCTAAACAAAAGTGTTGTGCTAGGATCACGAAATTCACATTTTTTTTTTTCAATATTAATCATAAGAATAGAACTAATATAAACAAAATAATATGCATTTTCTTCTGGGGGAAGCTTGGCGGACATAATTACTCGATGTAGCATGTTTGCCAAGTAACTCCCACACCGTCTAATTACTAATAGCGTTTTTCATTTCTATTTTATTTTTCCTGGATGAGAAAAAAAATAATGTTTATCTTTTTCCCCTGTACTTTATATATTTTTTTTATTTCCCTCTATTCTTTTATTGGGGGTGCTTTAAGGTCATGGTCATACGCCAAGTGGGTTACACTTTTGGAAACATCCGGTTAATGTTTTTTCCTGTTTGCCTAGAAATTGTACAAACCCCACATAAAATCTAAAATGACTGTATGAGATGTTTGTGTCTAAATATTATTTCATTGCCACAGAATCCATTAAGAGGATAATATCATCTAATCATAAGAAACTCAAAATAAAATTAACTTTTGGTCTTATATGTGATCAGAACTCAGATTATTTGGCTCATAAAAGTAACATTTTTCTGATTGTTTTCCGTTTTTGTTTTTTAATTATGGGTACAAAATCATTTGACCACATAATCGTGTTTTAAAACGGGGTGGTTACTCCCCTGATTTTTTTTTTTTTCGTAACTCAATCTACAAACATCATCTTGTTTGGTATCAGGTTGTATGCAAACATGTCATTTTTTTCAAATAAACTACAAACATATCAATTTTAACAATATGAGGTCATATAGACTTCATAACTGATAGCTTTATTTGCCCATCCATGCAAGCAAATTGGAAAATTGGTATTTATTTGGCAATGATGGTGCCAATCATACAAGTTATTACTCAAAAATAGAACAATATCCAATTTTTCATCATCGGCTTTACAGTAGCATCAAATATGTAAAAAAAAAATCATTTTTTGTGGATCTCATATATATTGTACACGTGAAGTATCGGCAGATGACAACCCCCTACCTTCCTCCTTTGGACGGGACACCCTGACCTCCTTGAGGTGGTACCTCCTTTTTTTCTTCCTCCAAAATGGACCGGAAAGATGAACTAACAATTACCCAAAATTCGTTTGCGTAACCACCCCTCCCCTTGGTAAGACAGGTTCAGATTTTTATGAAAACCTGACATGTACAATAGGCTTATCAAATACGTTTCGATATATCATAAAAAGGTACCGTCCCCCCATATCATCTGATTAATAAGTATGAGAAGTTCTGCATAGCCCCTGTTTGGTGATGGCAATTTGTTCTTCTTTACTTTATTTGAACAACGAATATTCAAGGAAGCCAGATTTCGATTACCTGAGCGTGTGTGTTTATGTGTGGTGTGTGTGGTGCGCGCGAGTTGTGTGTTGTGTGCGGCGGTGTGTGTGTGTATGTGGTGTGTGGTCTGTGTGTGGTCTGTGGTCGTGTGTGATAACCTCAGATATGAGCCTAAGATTTTGTACAGTAACGGGGTTAGCACGTCCACACAAAATCGTTGTTTTCACACCTAAAGGGTTTGATTATTTTTACTTCAATGGTTAATAATAATTGTTTTACTTCATTTATGTGTGACCATATATCAGCAAAAAATACTTTGGTTCTTTGATATTAAAAACATTTAAAGTCAGACAATTACAAAAAGAATTGACCAAAATCCACGCGTACAGCGGCCAGCGGAAAACAAATTTTGGGGTACATCGACCCCCCCCCCTTGGTCACTAATTGTTCAATTAAAACCATATGAAATATTTTTTCAAAAATGTGATTATAAATTCCTTTATTATAGAAGTTAAGATGGCTTCCATGCTCTAAGATGCTATAGATTGATAAATGTGTCTAACCAGTGCTATGCGGCAATTTTGGTGTTATTCCGTAAGTCAATCAATCATTTAAATATCATTAGGTATCAGAAGTAACGATACATGTAAGATGTCATCAAGCTGGGTATCCAAATGGCCTGTAAATGGCACTTACAAACGCTTGAAAAATCCGATCAACTTGGTAACTGTCTAGCAAACGTGTCCCTTTGTGTTTGGTAGGTTTAGGCGTCCATTGGCAATCCATATTGGTATTTGATGAATAAACGACCTAATGACACTTAAGTTAACCTTACTGGGATTGTGAAGTGATAATCAAACAACAACCCAAATATTATATATATATATGTGAAAACCCAAGCAAACAGCTTAAATATCGGGGGTATGATAGTGGGGAAGTGCAACGTCAAATCAGTAGAGCCCAACAGGTTCCCAGAGCAGATGCTCTTAAGTACTCTAAGAAGAAAAGTTCCTCCCGCATTCCGGTGGTTACTACATTTCACCCTGATTTGCCGCCTTTGAATTTATCATAAATAAGATGGTCCATAATGAATTACCATTCCCAGACTAAAGAAAACTTCCAACCCCCGTCCTATACTTCAAAGACGAAAAATCTCAGAGATATTTTAGTCGTGCCGAAGTGTGAATAGAACAAATCCAGTTTCCCACATATATCTAGGTGAATCAGAGAGGGGTGAAACAGGCGGAAAAACCTAGAGTACAAACTTGGAAGGAAATTGACGTCGATAGTAATTTTTTTTGCCAGTCATGTCTCTGGGGGGAAACTTCTTATGAGATACCGTCAATAGGTCGATTGTCCTTCGACCAGTATTATATTATTTGATTGAATGTGGGATTTGCGGCAGTCATACGTTGAGAGAACTATGATGATGCTGTGAACGCATGCGTAACCATAGGTCTACTATTTAAACATCATGTAAACATACTGAAAATCCGTAGCTCCAACCCCCCCTCTTCAGCAGTCATAAAGTGGTCTCAAGATAACCGTTATGAATGCCTCAAGTCCCAGTCTAAGTTCCACCGTCTGTTCAGGGAGAAGGTTGGATTGGCCTTTGAAACACAAATAAGCCGAATGGCCTTAATATTCCTCCTGTTAACTCCTTGGTGGCTGTGTTATCTTGCTTATTTGGGTTGTTGTATATTTGAGTTGGTACAACACCGATTGGTTTTGTATATGAATAGTCTTTGGAGTTGGTTAAACACACAGATTGTGTATTGTATATTAATTGTTTATGGTTTGTATTAGGTTCCTCAGTGCCCATTGATAAAGAATAGTTCATATTCGACAGTTTTGGCATGAAGTTTGGCTTTGCAGTGTTCTATATATATATATATATTATATATATATATAATATATATATCTATATATTATTATTATATATACTATATTTTAGCCTACAGCGTGAAGAATGCTGACCTTTTTTGACTGAAATTTACATCATATTGGTTCTAATATAGGATGCCATCTTGCAGAATCAGTCACTTGATTTGTTGTGATGATATCTAAACTGATATGAATGAGGTACAGTGAATCACAAAATTACATCTCTTGCCTATATTGTAGCCATTTTGCAGCCATCTTGATGGTTTATTAATTTGATTATCAAATTATTGAAAGATATATTAATACTGGTTTCAATATTGATTGCAAAGCATTAGTATATAGTACTACAGTTACCCATTACAGGTAGAAAGTTGTTGTATTGGCGGCCATATTGAGTATCGTAATTAGGTGGTAGTGAATCATATTTAATTGGTCCAATGGGTGTTTTTGACTGGACACAGGCCAACAATTACAACTTTGAGTAATTAATAAGATGAATTCTTAGCATTTGGTGGCCATTTTGAATTTTGCGTTTCTTTCGAAAAGCTCAATGCTCCATCGGGATTCAGGATTCAGCAGGGAAAACTGCTCTAGAAAAACCGTTTGACAATCATAATATATAACAAGGCCACATTTTCCGTTGTGGTCCGGCTAAATTTTGCTGCCGTGGCCGCCGCACTTGAAAGGGTTAACTTAGTGATTTCTATTTCAAGAGTAGATTACCGGTCGCTTTTGCGTCAAAAACTACGCTGTTTACCTGCGAGGCCCTACCACGTGAAAATTCACCAAGCCGAGGCCACGGCATGTAGGAACATTTCAAAAAATGACCAACGTTCCAGAGCGGACGCTTCCTTATTCAGCGGGAAGTCTTTTCCGCCTTAGATCTTTGGGTGAAAAGTCACCTAGCCGGGGCCACGGCATTCACGTTAGCGGGCCACGGAATGTTGACTTTTCAACGTCCAGAGCGGAGAGGTGCTTCATTGGTGAGCGGAAAGTGCGTGGGCAATTCTTTTTGAACAGGTTCGATTGCGTGGGCCGGCTGCGCTAAGGTTTGGCTCGTGGGTATTCGCCACTTCTGTTCGCAAGGAATCGCCGGAGCTTACTAAAAAAATGTTGGCCAAATGCCGGTGGTTTCCGCAAAACCAACTTCAAATAGGTTTTGAATGGGAAAAAATCATGTATGAAAGAGTGCCGGACCTGCCGGTTTTGGCATAGCAGTCCCTGCCGGTCGGTTGTGGTTAAGTTATGATGTGGTTGAGTGGAAAGTGGTGTTCGGATAGCTAAGTGGCCGCGACCAGAACGTTTAACTATAGGTGGGTTTACCTTACTCTACGTGGTCGGGAAAAGAGAGTAAAAACGGGAAAAGCATTGAGACGGCAGAGGGTAAGGAATCTTCCCCCCCTCACACACCACAAACCCATCCCTCCCACTCCGCCCCCTCCTACTATCCCTCCTCACCCCCCCCCTCCTTCCTCATTACGCTCCCACTCACTCGCTAGTCCGCTCTCCCATAAATCTCCCTCATCTTAACTTTGACGTCCCTCATCCTGTCCATACCAGATCCCTCCGAGACGCACCCCCCCCCACTCCTTTTCCTTCAGCCCTCCTTCACACCATCAGTTCACTCCTCCTCTCTATTACTAAATAAAAATCAAGGAAGCCGACCCCGCTGGACTTTTTTTTCACCGTTAACTAAGGATGTGGTCTAGGGCCAATTTCCCGCCTAAGACCGATGGCAGTGGTCCGCTCTGGAATTCTTTTCAAAAGTGGGACTTACGGCCTTATTGCGAATTTACCGAAATAGTCACTTTGGAACAAAAATTTGGGATGCGTGAAACAGATCCCGTTTCCATTAACGTGAACCGAAGACGGTTACACATTGACCAGTCTTTCTATTTACAAGATATTAAAATTATAAAAATGAAGATCAGGGTTTTCACCGGTTAGTATCAGATGGCGCAGTGATAGCGCGCCGATGGTCCGAAGACCAGACGCAACACCAACCCGCTAGGATTCCAGATTTCAAGGTTTTTCGAGGTCCACTCAAGATAAGTCAATTTTTGTTCTTTTCTTGTTCGCAGACCTTTCTCACGTGTGATAACTTCCACGTGATACAGTCACTGATAGCGGACTTGAGATTCATGCGGGAAACTGATAGGGTATAAAAGGAAGCGATCTGTCTCAGTCTAGCAATTGACATCATCATATCAAGTTCCACACGAGGACAATGCTGCTCGGTGGTATAGGGACGAAGAGAGAGGAGAAATGAGAAAGAAAGCCTAAAATAAGGCCTAAGAAAGACGCGGGTGGATATCGGGGGGCGGAGAGAAATGACAGCCGACCGCGCCAAGGAATTCTGCGCGACATGGCCCGGGTTAGGGCAGGAAAGCGCGCAGCAGACTCCAGCGCATCAAACTTCATCGCGGAGCCGGCGCTCTTCCCCCCGACCTGCTGTGCCGAAACACAAGCCAAAGAGGCTCAAAGGGGCGTGGGAAGGGCCCGGTGATCAAGCTCTCGGGCAAGGCTATCCTGCCAGATCGGAGCAACTCCGCGTTGTCATCCGCAGGATAGTCGCGCCCGAGACATGGTCGACCCGTTGATGAAAGCTGCGCTTGACGCGGACCCAACGCTGGCACCGAATTTAGCCGCCTCTGACATTAATGAGCCTGTAGGATCAGATGATCCCGCGCAAGCCATCCCACCGCAACAGAAGGGTGCCGAGTTCATAGGACCGGGCAGAAAAATGACCCGAAGCGAGGCCCGATTGACTCGCTGGCTCCTTTACAGACGCTCCACGGCGGACGCCCTTTGACCCGGTTGTGCGACGCACGTGTTCCGCAGGGTACAATGCCGAGGGCCCGACCTTTGACCCCTGACGTGACCCAAAAGACGAGTCCCCTGGACTACTTTGCGGAGTTTTTCTCTTTAATCTCTTCCAGGAATCGCCGCCCAGACGAGCAACATCCGGTTGAGAGGAGAACGAGGGTTGAGACAAGATGACATCGAGCCGCCGACATACGAACTCCGGGCGTGGGTTGGTATCCATCTGGGATCGGCTGGTGGCGAACGCCAAGGATTATGGTAACCCATCGGTTTACAAAACCAGAATGACTTTGCTAATGCGATGGTTAAAACGCGTTGTGAAGTCCTGTTCTTGGTAGCATATCTTTGTGCGAACCCGACTACCAACCCAAAGAGGATGGAGTTGCAGTAACCCACAGCGGAAGGAAAAAGGCATAAGTTCATTAAATCCGCAAACATCCGCACTGGATAGAGTCCAGTCCGCCTGGTACACTGTTCAGCGGAATTGCCAGGGAAGATAACTGCAATCCGCAAACAATCTCTCGATGAAGGCATCGTGCCGTACAAGGTGCATTACGGTTAGTTGGTGACGAAACCATCTACATGCCGACCAAGGGCCTACCCGCCGGGCTCAGAGTACGCGTATGCGCTGGGAAAATGAATACTGGTGCAACTTTAATGCCTATGCACCTTCAAACCCCACACCGCGGAAAGTCGCTGGATATCGCGCTCGAGGCGCATGAGTTCACAACAACAAGATTCCATTCAAATTACTGCGGACACGTTGTACGGATCCTTATCTATTCGGCCCAGGACTGTTGGGCGCGATACCCATCTTAAACGGCGGGCGTGAAAGAGAATTCACGTGGACTGCCGACTGACTTCGCAAAAGATAGCCGCAAAACAACCCCGAGCCGATGTCATCAAGAACCAGGATAAGACCCGCGTGAGGTAACTTTTATGTTCGGCAAAATGGGCGCACTACCTTCACGCTGTGGAAAGAAATCAAGGTGGTCCCACTAATTTCAACGCCGCAGCAACTGGTACCGCGATGCCAATGATCCGAGAAGATCAGCCGGCGCATTCGGCTCACCAAAGCTCTAGGAACGAGCGCACATTTATCGACGCTCCGCCCGTAGGTGTGAATACAACAAGTACAGGTGCGGCGTTGACCAAAGATGATCAGTTACGTGCATAAAACTCTGCTGGAGAAAGAGTCAGCCATGGTGGAAGCAGGTGCTTACTTCTGGTCGATAGCAGCCGGGGTCAATGCCTGGATTTGTAACAATCGTGTCCACAATGCGGAGGCAAACCGGCTGTGATAGATTCTTCGCCATCGAGGTTCTATCCTCAAACTGGCAGAGGAGCCATTGCGGTGTTGAAAGGAGATATGGTATGGCAGGATTATAGTCCGGGCTCCATATCATAGACGACAACGGAATAAAGCAGGAAACTAAGAGTCAAATGCATCGATTGCCCTATTGTTCACCATTGTTCCCGGAACTGTGAGCCCGGAGGACATTATCCTGCCACCACCGGTTCGGGCGGCGGCCAGTTCCCCATGATCGACCTGTAGTAAGCACATGCCTCAACCAAGGGGCCGGGCCATGAGCTGGTTGATATGAGGAAGAGGTATTCGGCACCCTGTCGGAGATGTCAGACACTCGGAAGACGACTGCCTTCAGGAAAGGCGAAGCGGACTAAGTTCGGGTGCAGAACGTGCGGGGGGCATCTCTGTAGGGTGGATGCTTTTTCGTATACATCGCTTCCTCTTGGCAGGCTTTGCAGCCTGATTGAAGCCGGCGACCACCTCTCGGTCCAAAACAGCGTGCATGTTGCGTAAGCATTTTGACGAATTGACGGGACGCCTAAGGGAAAGTTGTGCCGAACGCGATGCTAGGGCACCCTGCCTTGATAACTTTGTCCGCTGACTTAGTCGGACAAATGACATTGAACATGCCCGCAGCGTTGTGCCGGAAAACACCAGTGCCCCGCTGTTTGTAGTTCTAAAATTGACCACAGGCCGACGCATACAGTGTTCTGCCGAGCGATTAGTGCACCTGAATAATGACTTACATTTAAGATTGCTTAAATGTGCACAAGATGTTTTGCCGAGTTAATAGAGCACCATCTGTTTCTTGGGCTTGGACCGGACACTTGTACTTCAGCTGATCTGCCCTAACCCGTGGGCCGGCCGGCTGTCCTACAAGTCAACTTAACATCAAAGACTTGTAAATTCAATCTCTCAGCTAGCTACTGCTACTCTCCAGTCCACCCGCAATCGATTCAGTGATGCTACCACACAAGTCCAGTTGGAACCTGGCCAATAAAACGACACATGGGAGGCCTTCATCCGACCGGCA
>JAMKCH010025828.1:0-21351 GCA_023653785.1 Ophioderma brevispina
GAAGATAGTAAACTCACACCAAATGAGAAGCAATCAGTCTCAAGGTAAGCTCATTATGACCAATGTCTCTTGCTACAGAAGATAGCATACTCACACCAATTGAGTAGCAATCAAAGTGTCAAGATAAGCTCATTATGACCAATGTCTCTTGCTATCTACTGAAGATAGCAAACTCACACCAACTGAGTAGCAATCAAAATGTCAAGATGAGCTCATTATGACCAATGTCTCTTGCTATCTACTGAAGATAGCAAACTCACACCAATTGAGTAGCAATCAAAATGTCAAGATGAGCTCATTATGACCAATGTCTCTTGCTATCTACTGAAGATAGCAAACTCACACCAACTGAGTAGCAATCAAAGTGTCAAGATGAGCTCATTATGACCAATGTCTCTTGCTATCTACTGAAGATAGCAAACTCACACCAATTGATTAGCAATCAAAGTGTCAAGATGAGCTCATTGTGACCAATGTCTCTTGCTATCTACTGAAGATAGCAAACTCATACCAACTGAGTAGCAATCAAAGTGTCAAGATGAGCTCATTATGACCAATGTCTCCTGCTATCTACTGAAGATAGCAAACTCACACCAATTGAGTAGAAATCAAAGTGTCAAGATGAGCTCATTATGACCAATGTCTCTTGCTATCTACTGAAGATAGCAAACTCACACCAATTGAGTAGCAATCAAAATGTCAAGATGAGCTCATAATGACCAATGTCTCTTGCTAGCTACTGAAAGTAGCAAACTCACACCAATTGAGTAGAAATCAAAGTGTCAAGATAAGCTCATTATGACCAATGTCTCTTGCTATCTACTGAAGGTAGCAAACTCACACCAATTGATTAGCAATCAAAGTGTCAAGATGAGCTCATTATGACCAACATCTCTTGCTATCTACTGTAGATAGCAAACTCACACCAACTGAGTAGCAATCAAAGTGTCAAGATGAGCTCATTATGACCAATGTCTCTTGCTATCTACTGAAGATAGCAAACTCACACCAACTGAGTAGCAATCACAATCTCAAGGTAAGCTCATTATGACCAATGTCTCCTGCTATCTACTGAAGATAGTAAACTCACACCAAATGAGAAGCAATCAGTCTCAAGGTAAGCTCATTATGACCAATGTCTCTGCTATCTACTGAAGATAGCAAACTCACACCAATTGAGTAGCAATCAAAGTGTCAAGATGAGCTCATTATGACCATGTCCTCTTGCTATCTACTGAGATAGCAAACTCACACCAACTGAGTAGCAATCACAATCTCAAGGTAAGCTCATTTTGACCAATGTCTCTTGCTATCTACTGAAGATAGTAAACTCACACCAATCGAGTAGCAATCAAAATGTCAAGATGAGCTCATTATGACCAACATCTCTTGCTATCTACTGAAGATAGCAAACTCACAACCAACTGAGTAGCAATCAAAATGTCAAGATGAGCTCATTTTGACCAATGTCTCTTGCTATCTACTGAAGATAGCAAACTCACACCAATTGATTAGCAATCAAAGTGTCAAGATGAGCTCATTGTGACCAATGTCTCTTGCTATCTACTGAAGTAGCAAACTCACACCAACTGAGTAGCAATCAAAGTGTCAAGATAAGCTCATTATGACCAATGTCTCTGCTATCTACTGAAGGATAGCAAACTCACACCAATTGAGTAGAAATCAAAGTGTCAAGATGAGCTCATTATGACCAATGTCTCTTGCTATCTACTGAAGATAGCAAACTCACACCAATTGAGTAGCAATCAAAATGTCAAGATGAGCTCATAATGACCAATGTCTCTTGCTAGCTACTGAAAGTAGCAAACTCACACCAATTGAGTAGAAATCAAAGTGTCAAGATGAGTTCATTATGACCAATGTCTCTTGCTATCTATGAAGATAGCAAACTCACACCAACTGAGTAGCAATCAAAGTGTCAAGATAAGCTCATTATGACCAATGTCTCTTGCTATCTACTGAAGTAGATAGCAAACTCACACCAATTGATTAGCAATCAAAGTGTCAAGATGAGCTCATTGTGACCAATGTCTCTTGCTATCTACTGAAGATAGCAAACTCATACCAACTGAGTAGCAATCAAAGTGTCAAGATGAGCTCATTATGACCAATGTCTCCTGCTATCTACTGAAGATAGCAAACTCACACCAATTGAGTAGAAATCAAAGTGTCAAGATAAGCTCATTATGACCAATGTCTCTTGCTATCTACTGAAGAAGCAAACTCACACCAATTGAGTAGAAATCAAAGTGTCAAGATGAGCTCATAATGACCAATGTCTCTTGCTAGCTACTGAAAGTAGCAAACTCACACCAATTGAGTAGAAATCAAAGTGTCAAGATAAGCTCATTATGACCATGTCTCTTGCTATCTACTGAAGGTAGCAAACTCACACCAATTGATTAGCAATCAAAGTGTCAAGATGAGCTCATTATGACCAACATCTCTTGCTATCTACTGTAGATAGCAAACTCACACCAACTGAGTAGCAATCAAAATGTCAAGATGAGCTCATTATGACCAATGTCTCTTGCTATCTACTGAGGTAGCAACTCACACCATTGATTAGCAATCAAAGTGTCAAGATGGTCTCATTCTGACCAACATCCTTGCTATCTCTACTGTAGATAGCAAACCACACCAACTGAGTAGCAATCAAAGTGCGATGACTCATATGACCAATGTCTCTTGCCTATCTACTGCAGATAGCAAACTCACACACCACTGAGTAGAATCACAATCTCAAGGTAAGCTCAATTATGACCATGTCTCTTCCTATCTATCTGAAGATAGTAACTCACCCATTGAGTAGCAATCAAAATTGTCAATATGAGCCATTATGACGCAATTGTTCTCTTGCGAGCTACTGAAGAAGCAAACCCTAGGGGGACCAACCTGAGTAGCAATCAAAGTGATGTCAAGATTAGCTCATTGACCAATTCTCTTGCTATCTACTGCGATAGCAAACTCACACCACCTGCGTTAGAAATCAAAGTGTCAAGATGAGCTCATTATGACCAACAGGATCTCTGCTATCTACGGAAGATAGTAAACTCACACCAAATGAGTAGCAATCAGTCCTCACGTAAGCTCATTATGACCATGTCCGGTGCGTTCCTATCTACTGAAGATAGTACACTCACCCACCAATTGAGTAGCAATCAAAATTGTCAATATGAGCCATTATGACGCAATTGTTCTCTTGCGAGCTACTGAAGAAGCAAACCCTAGGGGGACCAACCTGAGTAGCAATCAAAGTGATGTCAAGATTAGCTCATTGACCAATTCTCTTGCTATCTACTGCGATAGCAAACTCACACCACCTGCGTTAGAAATCAAAGTGTCAAGATGAGCTCATTATGACCAACAGGATCTCTGCTATCTACGGAAGATAGTAAACTCACACCAAATGAGTATCAATCAGTCTGCCATGTATGCTCATTATGCCCAATGTGTCTCTGCTATCTACTGAAGTGATAGTGCCAAACTCATACCAAATGAGTAGCAGCAAAGTGTCCAGATCAGCTCATTAACCAACACTTTTACCATCTACTGCAGGGGCGGTGCCAGGAGGGGCGAAAATCATAGGAGGGGCCTAAACATTACATGATTACCTCATGTAGGTAAAACCCCCTAATTTTTACACAATTTATTCTTAAATACCCCCCTGCTTTTCCTCCCTGCATTTTGAAACTCTCAGAGGTGGTGGCCGCCCCCTTGCCACGCCCCTGTCACTGCCCCTGATCTACTGAAGATAGCAAGTTAGCAATGACAACACAATGTTAAAGGTCCATTTTGCCAATATCCTTTGCTCTCTAATAAAGATGGCAAACATCAACTGTCCAATGCAATCTCAAGGAAACTCATTGGGACCAACACCGCTATCTATCTTTGAAGATCTACTGAAGAGAGCACACTCCAAACCTACTAATCACAGTTGACTTATTGAACATTTCTTGTTAAATCCCTCATGAATATATTTATGTTCATTGATTGGTTAAAAGTATGTCAAATGACCACAAATAGTTTAACATTCTCGAGAAAGAAAGCGAAAGAGAGATCAACAGGAATATATGCCTTTTTCCCTCTGACATCACAGGGAATAGGCGCCTATTCCCTCTAGCCTCGATACCTGTGTTATCAGTTTCCTTTATTGTTTTCGCTGTGGTCAATACGAATGTTGACGTTATGCATGAGATTGCACAGCTCTTTTATTTCTCAACGTATGAGTACGTTTCGTATTAGTTTTTGCTCTAAAAGGAACTTTGACGCATTGTTGTGGCTATTTCGTCGACACCGTAGCAACCGTAGCAACAGCATGGCTGCACCCAGTTGGCCAATAACACCGGTGGAACCTTCTGCAACGATATGAGAATACAAAGAAACTATTACGTATGCTTCCGTCAGTGTTTCGAGGAGTTGTGTAGAAATTACACCTGTGATCCTCCCAACGGTGATTTTTTTAATTTTAATGCCATGAAGGAGCAATGCTGATCTCAATCGCTGCATACTGTGTCACGGAACAGAAGTAGCTAATGCAGTAAATTCCAGGAGTAAATTCCGGTCGGGACTTAAGCGTCATTTTTTCACCGAAAAAGGTGTTGATTATCGTAGTGGGGGTCGGACTTTTTCTGTCTAAAGGCAGTCAAAGCTAAAGCTTTGCCTAGCCCAGCCTAGCCCTATCCTAGCCTACAGAGTACGTACGCTACGGACAGGCAGCCATTTTTTTTTTGTTAAGTAGGCCTCAGGCCGCAGTTTTCACTTTTAACCAATCAATGACACAAATATATTCATCTATTTAATGATTCTTATTCGGGGATTCCTTTGTGAATCTATTGGTCCTCCCGTCGTGAACCGGAGGGCGGGATTTAGTTTATGTAATTGTTTGGTACAATAAATGTTCTTTATGGCCAAAATATTCTACCTCTCTAATTTAGTGAAATAACTACTGAAACCCATTGTAGTACCAGAATGGATCCTCAAATATTCTATTGCATTAAAGCCATATTAGCAAACATTTGTTTTTGAAGAGCGCCCCCATTTTTCAACAATTTGGAGATTTTTACACGATTTTCTTGTTAACTGGCTAGTAAAACTATACCTGTGAATGGTTTAGGTCGAAAATGTCTTGTGTCCAACGAAGGAATTTTGTACTAGAATAAATTATCGGGATCCCCGAATAATACAATGGCTGCTGGAAAACGGCCTTCCAATTTGAAATAGGCCGGAAATAGCGCCATCTACGTGTCTACTCTCATCCATTAGTTGTTTTAATAGTTCATGCAAGCCAAGTTAGAGGTTATTTTCTCGAAGTGGCACTATTTCATCATGGACGGACATAAACGAAGCATTTCCAGCTCTGCCGTTAAGTCCAATCTGGGATCCCAATTCTAATTACAAAATCGCTTATTTTGTGATAAATACGCATTTTTTAGCATTCTCGTTCACATGTATAGTTTCCTAGACAATTACCAACGTAACTGTGCAAAAATATCAAATTTTGAAAATTGGGGACGCTCTTCAAAAAATATGCTAATATTGCTTTAAGTGCTTTAAAACTATGTATATAGACATATTTATTCTGAGTGTAATACATTAACACTTAAAACGCCCATGATTCAAAGTGGCTACAATTCAAAAAGCAACGCAAGTAGTTAATGCTAATTTGGCAACATAGACCTCAGGCCTCAGGCTCAGCTTCACTTTTAACCAATCAATAAACAAAAAATATATTCATGAAGGATATAAAACAAATATTTAATAATCTTATTCAGGGTCTTTGTGGAATCTATTGGTCCCCTCGGTGAACTGGAGGGCCAATAGATTCCACAAAGATCCCTCATGATCATTAAATATTTGTATACTATCTACTGAAGATAGCAAACATGCCTATTGAGTTAGCAATGACAATCGCAAGGTAAGCTCATGAGTAACATCTCTTACTATCAGGGCCATATGCAGGGTTTATGGGGGGTGGTGAGACTTCAAAAAAAGTGGATTTCTTTTTGTAAAGATGGTCCTTTTTTGGACTTTTTGAACATCTCATCACTAAAAAATTTTGTCAAAATTTCTCTAAATTTTTGGACCTTTTTATCAAAAAATAAAGCAAAATGGACCTGTTTGCCCCTTGTTTGTGGATTTTTTTTGGGTGACCCCCCCCCCGCACCCCTGTGTATGGGCCTGCCCTATATCTACTGAAGATAGAAACTCACATCACTAGTATCACTCAAAGACACTTATAGTGATTTCAACCGGATCTTATCTTTTGTCTAGACTTAAAAGGAATTGGAAGACAATCCCTGAAATTGACTGAGTTCAACAATTCAAATAGCACTACACAACACAATAAATTGCAATCCTCTGGCAAGATTTACGGCAAGTCATTGGACTAGAATCCCCAGATGTCCTGTATGTTATTCCAAGATAATTGCTTGGCAGGCTATATAAATAATCCCACTGGTATGACCTGGCCTGTATATGCTGTATTTAATCACCTGTTTTACCCTAACTGACGCATGCAATCTGTAGGCTTGTGACTCCGTTTACTACTAAGTCCTCCTAACCATCCGTAATTGAGTTGATCACACGAGGCTTCCGCATTTCGCTGCATCAACTTGCTTGCTATATGTGTCAGTTGGCGGATGACCCTGTGGTTATACTCAGCTGAAATAATGGATGCAGTTTGAAGTACAATTCCATCCAAATTGTCATGACGAGAGTTTGTCTTTTTTCATAACCATGTCTGCCTTAAGATGCCTTGGTGTTTTGTTACACCATGTCTAAGAAAAAAAATGCTTTGTTATATTTTAACCCCCCCCCCCCCCCCCCCGGCGTGGAAAGCAGTTGGGGGATTTTGCAATAGCATCATGGGGCCATATGGTGTGTATCTGTGTGGGGTGTTCCATTTGATTAGGTTTTGGTTAGGTTCTCATGTAATGTCTGTTGTGTTCCAGTTTGGGTTAGTTTTTTCATATTTCGGTCTTTTATCCCCTGGCTTGAAAGCAAAGGGGGATTATGCTATCAGTCAAGGCGGCGGCGGCATCGGCGTCGGCGGCGTCCACCACAATCTTGTGGAAAGCGATAACATGAGACCCATAAGGGTTATGGTGATGTACCTTGGTGGGGTGGATCCGGACTGCCATTGCCTTCTCAATCTGATTAGATTATGGGCGTGGCATATTTAATTAGGTCCTAATTTGCATAATTAATGAATTAATTTTGGGGTATTTTCCAACACAATCTTGTGAACGCGATAACATGAGACCCATAAGGGTTATTGTGATTTAACTTGGTGGGTGGGATCGGACTGCCATGCCCATCATCTGATTAGATTACGGGCGGGGCATATGCTATTAGGTCCTAATTTGCAATCATTAATGAGTTTAAGTTGGGGGGTATTTTCCAACACAATCTGTGAACGCGATAACATGAACCCATAAGGGTTATGGTGATGTACTTTGGTGGGTGGGATTGGACTGCCATGCCCTTCATCTGATTAGAGGATGGGCGTGGCATCTGCTATTAGGTACCTAATTTGCATAATTAGAGTTATTTGGGGTAATTTGTACCCAAAAGCTGTGTGAACAAACTATCTGAAGATCCTAAGTCCATTTGATGAACGTGGTGGAGGGATGGGAATCATGTCTCTCCGCGCTGACTAGGTATGTGGCGCATGATATGCTATTAAATAGCTAATTTTGCAGATTAATGGGCTAAATTTGGGTATTTTCACCAAAAAACTGTGAACAAACTATCTGCAGATCCATAAGTCCATTTTGATGAAAATTGGGAGGGTGGGGAATCATGTACCTGCGCATGCTAATGTTTTAATGTGGGTTGTCCTGGTTAAGGGGGTTTTCCGGGTTTTAGGGGTGTTCCATCTTTAAGGGGGTTGTTGGGTTTAATGGGGGATTGTTGGGGTTTAAGGTGGGTTTTCTGGGTTTAAAGGGTTGTCCCTGTTTAAGGGGGGTTTCTGGACTTAAAGGGGATTGTTGGGGTTTAAGGTGGGTGGTCCAGGGTTAAAGGAAGGGTTTCCGGTTAAGGGGGGGGGTTGTTTGTCTGGGCTTAAGGGGGGCCTTGTGTGGTTAAGTGTGTTACACAGTTTAAAGGGGGGTTGTCCAGGTTTAAGAAGGGGGGGGTTATCCAGGTTTAAGGGGGTTCCGGTTTAAGGGGGTTGTCCAGCTTTAGGGGGTTTTTGGGTTTAGGGGAGTGGGGGTTAAGGTGGGTTTTCGGGGTTTAAGGGGGTTGTCCGGGTTTTAAGGGGGTTGTCTTGTTTAAGGGGGAGTTTCTGGACTTCAGGGTGGTTTGGGGTTTTAAGGGGGTTGTCCGGTTTTTAAAGGGGTTGTCCGGGTTTAATGGGGGTTGTCTGGGCTAAGGGGGCTTGTTGTGGTTTTAAGGTGGGTTGCACACGAGTTTTTATTTTAAGGGGGGTTTGTGCAGGGTTAGGGGTTGTCCAGGTTTTAATGTGGGTTGTCCAGCTTTAAGGTTTTGTTGGGTTAATAAGGGGATTGTTGGGGTTTAAGGTGGGTTGTCGGGTTTTAATAAGAGGGGGTTGTCCGGGTTTTAACAATAATAAGGGGGGTTGTCTGGAGTTTAAGGGGGATTGTTGGGGTTTGTAAGGGTGGGTTGTTTGTCCGGTTTAAAAGGGTTTTGTCCGGGTTTAAAGTAAGGGGGGTGGTCTGGGCGTAAGGGGGCTTGTTGTGGTTTTAAGTTGGGTTGCACGAGTTTAAGGGGGTTGCCCAGGTTTTAGGGGGGTTGTTAGGTTTAAGGGTTTTGGGGTTTTAAGGGGGTATTTGCAGCTGATTATTTAAAATTTTTAAACCGCTCCCGCCAGGGGATTTAGCGGTTCGAAAACCGCGACGTGTGTTTTTAGAAATGTTGAAGTCCAATTTAAACCAGAGTTGGGTTAAGATGCAATAGGGTATCCTCCATATGTGCTGATGTGCAAGGTCCATGACAAGGTCAAAGGTCATCTGAGGTTATTTCCATACTGCCATCTTGTCAGGTGGATGATGCAAAGTGTTACTTGCAGTATTTTATATTAACATCCTATTTCCCATGAACGAATGTCCATTCACCTGCTCAATTCCAAAGCGTCATTATCCCACTGCTTAAAAAAAATCCATGGGGATTTTTTTTAAAGCAGAGTTCCCTTCTGCGTGTATGTCCGTCTTGTCTGTCCTGTGTTCTTTTTGGTTAGGTTGCCTGCTTACTGCTCCCATGCACTCCTAAATTTGATGGATTTAAATGTAATGAGCCAATCGACAGATTGTATTTTACAGTTCGGGTGGTACATGACCAGAATTACCAGTAGCATTTTATACATGTTTATGCTAATGGTATTCTGGGGTGTGCAGGGGTCCATGGGGCTTTTTTTTTCCCTGGAAGTTTTTGGTTCGTAGAAGTAAGATTGCCCAGCCCCAGGTGTAAACTCAACTCCCCCTCCAGTTTGGACTAGATTCTGTAACCCTAACCCTAATCGGTTTTTCATTTTGATGTATTAAACGTTACTGTAGTATGGCCATACCATAAGATACCTGTGGGAACCAAAAGTCCCAGATCTGCAAAAAATTTGTGATTTTCTATATGTATCAACTTTTTGAAAAAAATTGCCTGCAATGAAATTGTTGTTGTTAGCTTGTCACGAACCGAGGGTGTATTGAGTCCATCCACAATGCACCAGTTTTTGGGAATTTCACTTCAATAAGGTCTGTGATCCCACAAAATTCCTATCTTACACATAATCCTTACTGTTTACAATCATTTTAGCCCATAGTGAGTAATTTAGGGAATTTTTAGCATGATCATGAAATGTCTTGTGGTTTTAACTTTTGGAACACTTTTTATCCGAAGTACTGACACTGTGTTTAGTACAGTACAGTATGGGTGCACCTGCAATGCATTATGGGGATTGGTTCAAAACACCCTCTGGTCACTAACAGAGGAGAGACTTCACTACAAATGATTTCTAGATAAAATGCCGGAACATTGAGAGCGTAATTGGTTAATATTTTTAGAAAATATTCTGATAGTGGCTTTAAGCTAACATTTAATTCTTTTGAGCCAATTTACGATCTTTTGAGTTGGTGTTTAAAACATTTTGTACATCTACCTAATTTTAAACAAAATGTTTATATAACAGGCAATTATTAGCCATTCATGAAATTGCTTTGAATGATGCTCTTTGGCAGTGTGGCTGTATAATAACAATATCCTAATGGTGGCTTTAATTTAGCATATAAGAAACTTCATGAAATCACCACCACCAGTACATTTCACCTATACTATAATATGTTTACTACATGAAAGTGGTGGAACCGCAGACTCATTGACTGTAAAATTAACCTGTAATAATATTGTTGTTGTCGTCCTCCTCCCCTCCTCCGCTGCCCCCTCCTTCTCCTCCTCCTCGTCAATCGTCGTTGTATACATTCGATTTGCAATTGATGATGGTGATACTGCTGATGGATGGCGATGATGGGGTGAGGGATTCATGATGGTGTATGGTAGTGATGGTGAGGACTGATGAGGGATTTTTGGTGTTGGTGTCTTGGTGTTGGTGGTGGTGATTTGTGTTCTAATACCTAATATCACTTTATTCTGTGAGTGTATTTCTATAACACTGTCTCTTTTGTGGTTCTCTAACATTGTGCACCTCTAATTTAGTGGTTGACATTTTTTTCTCACATTATTGCTGCTTGTCTTCTTTAAAGCAACACCATTTTCTATAGTCCAAACTTGCGTCCTGTAATGGTTGCAATTTCATACATTTTTTGCAACGTCTTTTGCAAACCACATCTCACAAGGGGAAGGAAGGTTAAAATTAAATTGAACACTTTTGGGATGCACAGAACACCTCCTTCTGCCTTATGGGGACAAAAATCCATGCCGTTCCTCTCAGCCCGATATGACTGTGTTGCTGGTATCAAGGGGGTTAAACGCATTCAAACCAGTCGTCCGGGCTGGCGCTGAATTTTGAATATTGCATGGGAATAATTATCAGTTTGGGTGCTTGTATACACACATAATGCCCTTCGATACAAACATCCGCCAAAATTCAGTTGTTGGATGTTGGGGTGCCTATGGGGTTGTGATTCGGTGCGGCTCGTGCTCCTTCTGTTCCTCATCATCCCTTTTTGTCCTACCCATTGCAACACAACGAATAAATGAACACATCATTCGTCTTGATTTAATAAACCTCCTCACTGAATACATCTTTTCACCGACAGCTCGCATGCATTATAAGAGAAAAGAGTATCTGAGCACAATGAGCCAGGTGCACTTTTTTAACACCGCCACCTTGAACACATACATTAATTTTATCACTACCGATTAGTGGATATGCAAGCGGCACCCACAGTATCTGGAAGAAGCGGAGGCAGCCATTGCCTTTTAATGTTGGTACCTGTTTCTTTGTGGTTCGCAAAACATGCGAGACGATGGTGTATTTCTAAAGATACGTAACGTTTTGCCTCTATCTATAGAGAACCTCTTTGGGCTGGTACTGGGCGCAGACTGCATCACATGATGGACATGTTTATGATGTAACTGCTTGAGGCAGTTTTATGGTAAGGCAGTTTTATGGCAATACTGATCTTTTTACTCGCCTGTTTGCAGTTCCTTTAGAATAACTAGGGAGAATCTGAGACATGACTGCAAGAACAAAATTTGCCATCTTTATTTTTGAATGTCTTGCATTGTTGCTATCACATGCCAGTTGGATCAGGAAAATCCTGTCATTGTTGTCATTGTTAGAAAAGGAAAATAGAGGGAAAATTAAACTACAAAAAAATGAAAGAAAGGAAGAACTGTTTTTTTTATTTTGGAGAAAAACATAGCCCCCTTGGTAAAAAATAGTCTGTGTAATGTCACAGACTGAGAGATTGATGGAGTTCCCAACCTAGTACACTTAGCTTAACCTGTGGACCAAGACAATTAAAGTCTTGATAAATACTACTTGTTCCAGAGTGAGGTTTTGTGACATCTACTCCCATAGCTCATTTTCCTTTTGCTTTCTCACCTTCCATTTGCCCCATAGGTTTTTTAATGGTTTGTCATCAGCTAAGTTGAGAATAAAAATGATAAAGGATGGAGTTTTTGAAAGAAAAAAGGATAAAGGATGGGGTGTGTGAAGACATAACCTCTGTTCACAATAGCAAAGTTTTTGTCTGTAAATCTTCATAAAAACACTTGTGATTTTTTAATTAAGACAGATGTGAATATTACGGTTTCATTTGGACTATTTATTAAGAAGTGTTAGTGAACGTGACCTTGGTGATCTATTGATTAACGACTAAGTAAATGCTTTGATAGTTGTGCACACAGGTGTGAATGACGTTTCGGATTTTGAAAACATTTAACTCCCTGTGTATTACCGGTCAATTTGATTGGTTTATTCATGGGGTATTGGTGATGTACATTAGCCAATCAGAGACACATTAATTTTCATAAGAGTAGATCTATTTTGATTGCTTATCTTTAGGGGTGTTTCATGTTATATCATTTAATGAGCCCACTTGGAGATACGGTAAGAAAAATGGGAGACCTTGGGGGTTAAAAAAATGGTAATATCATATCCATTCCTATCTATTACCTTCTGTCTGCCCATTATTAAAATGGATCCATTTCTGATTGGTCGTTTTATCCTGCCCCATTATTCTAATAAAATTGGATTGGATTGGAGCCCAAAAAATTTATTGGTTTATCTCTATGAGTTGCAAAAATATTGGGCAGACGCAGTCGAGCCCAATATTTAAAACTCAAGCGAGACCAATCATTTTTGGGCTTAAATCATCCGATTTTATAGATTTCATGTTTTCGATCCGATATGTTCAACACTTGGACTCCTACCAAAACAATGGATAATCTGCAATAATGGGTTGCGTCAACATACATTTTCTCTTATTAAATCAAGATGTTTTGGGAATAGAATAGAATAAAGGGTTTGCAGTACTTATCATTTGACTCATAATGTATCCAATGGATCCTCATCCGGAAAAGCTTCAAAATAATGGGCTCGGCTGCGCCTTCATTCCATTATTTAGTTTTTCGAACCTCGGACACATTATTTCGCCCATAAACGATACTGCAATCACCCTTATTTCATAAATAAGTCACTTATGGAATAAAACAAAGGAGCAGCCATCATTGCGAATATTTTCCCCCCAAGAGGCCCATGAAATAGTTGCCTATGCTTTGCTAGTTTGTGAGAATCTATAATTGAGAACATATAAGACCTAGCAGTGAACAAACCAGGATGAGTCATGTTCGTTGACCTAACAAACGTTATCCTACACGGCGCCAACGGCGCCCGACACCTGTTCCGTCATTCTGCAAATTCCCTATTCAACAAATAGGGAGGGAGGCCAAACCAGCCCAGCCCCTCCAAACTGTCCATTTGCCGACAAACAATTTAAATTTAACACCATTCTGTTCACGATAAAATAGTGGCACCTCACAAAAATGACCTCTAACTTAAATTGCACGAACCGATGTGAACCATCTACTGGACGAGTGTAAACACGTACAGGTGCAAATGTCACAGCTATTTCGATGGAGACGCTTTCAGCAGCAAGTTGAATAATCGGAGATCTCCAATCTTAATTAATCTAATTACAAAATTCCTTCTTTTGCGACACACATAGCAGGTATAGTTTAACTAGGCCAATTACCAATGCTGTCAAAATATTTGGCAAAAATGGGGCCTCTTAAAAAAAATGGATGTTATTGCTAATGGTATGTTTTTAGCTTGTCTCACCAAAAATGTGATATCTTCAAAATACTAAGCCAAGACGATGCATGTTTGGACTGTGATTAAAAATATGGCAATAATGTCCTAATTAGGAAATTGTTCCAAGATTTAGACAGAAAATGACCTTGTTGATGTCCAAAAATTTCTCCATACAATTGGTTAAAGTGCCATGGTCCCCGATCGCTAATAAACTCATCCCGTGACCCCGGTAAAAATGTGGTATCTGAAGAAAGTTACTATTTTTTATCCTCATGTACTTATGAAATCGTAGGGCTAAGGAGTTTGGTTTGGATATTATGAGCAAAAATGTGCCCCATTTTGGTCGACCAATATTAATTTTACAGTTTACTCTGTGAGGGATAACAAACATGTTTTAGTGCTCACATCAAAAACGGGTTGAATATTGGTGCAAAATGCAAAAACTTAAAGATGGGGTTTAAGGTAAAGGCCAACCTATCGGGTATCCCCTTAAGGTCGTTGGGGACTTGTATTCCATCCATTTTACGAAAAATAGACAAAACAAATGTTGTGACCAAATTACGACTGTGATTCCATTGCATCCAGCCAGCAGGTGTGAGATGTTGATTTTAGTTGACTTTCTCTGCACGTGATAATATTTCACTCCCGTAGGTGTAAGACTCATAAGTTAACAAAAGTTCAGCAATGGCGAAAGAAAAATTGCCAAATCGTCGGCAAAAAATTTAGCATTCCCAGGCAAAGGGGCCATGGAGGGGGAACTGTTGTTAGTGTGTATATGTGAATGAAATGCCAATTTGATGAATGACAATGTAAATGTAAACATGCACCATGCAGTGAAGGTATTGACTATCATACCCAAGAGGCAGTGTACTTCCCACAATTCAATTCTTCTAATACAATTTTGCACTGATTGTCACTGACTGAAACAAGTTTATCATTTATTTGATCCTCGCGTGGATGGATGAGTTTCGCTTCTTCAAGATTCTGCTAGAACAGCATATAAAGGCCCAACCCTTCTAAAAATATAATCTTTACGGCCGCTTGATGAAACTCTGAACTAAACGACTGAAATACATTAGCGCGCGTTCACTGGTTATCACGTAAATTCACAGCTCCTCTGTGGTCCAGTGGTTAAATTCTCACGCCAAGATAGTGAGAAGAAGAAGGACCAGGTTCGAGACCGTGTATTTTTAGTCTTTATTTAATTCAATGCTAGCCAATTTATCCAAGATCTATATAATACAAGTTTATTAGTGACAAAAAGTACTTAAATTGCCCAGGATTGGGTGAGTTCTGTTCATTTAGGTACTTTTTGTCACTATAAAATCATGTGAAACAGTGCCAAAATGTATTGGAAGAAATGCATTGTGGGAAGAACAATGCTACCTCCTTATTCACACCTCTTTAAAGGCATTAAGTAGGACCATTTTGCCAGCCCTCCTTTTTTTCTCAAATTGAGATACAGGGCCCTCCATCTATACAGGATTTCGGGTGTGTGGGGGGGGGGGGGACTTTAAAAAGTGGATTTTTTTGTTAAACCCTCCAAAAGAATGGTACGTTTGGGGTTTTGGAACATCTCTTCATCACCAACGGGGACTTTATAGTCCAATTTGCTCTAAATGTGGATCTTTTATAAAAAAAATTCATCAAAGAGTGGCCCTTTCCGCTCCAGTCCCCTCTAGTTTCCTCACCTCAATTATGAATCAATCAGAGTCTTTTAGCATAACAACAAATTTACAGCTCATCCATCTGTTCTGTAAATTCTACAGCTTCAACTGCTTTTGATTGCATTTGGAGTTAAAGGGTTGTATTTCGTGATTCTCACCCTTCTGTTTTGTTCATGTTTCGCTAGATATCCTTGAGAAAAGTTTATTCCAAAATTTGCGTTGATTCTGGTCTTGCATATGGGAGAGGAATTGTTCTCTTTAAAATTCTCTCGCTTCTGAGTAAGTGAGACAGCAAGTTAGTCCTATGTATCCTTAAGAGGCTGCAGAGTGGTCTCAAAAAGGGTGGTTCGAATAAGATTCATATATTTTTTTGTTTACCAAAAGTAGATATAGTATATTGGAAATGTATGATCCTGGTGCTTTTACTGAAGTATGGCTTTTGTTTGTTTTCTTTTGAATTCATCAAGTGGTCGTGTAGGAATAAGTTATAGGTTCAAATGTTTTTCTAAGTGACGTGCTGATGATGATGCTTGGGGAACGCATAACCCCCGCAGCCGCGCAAGTGGCTGTAAGCCTGCGTAAAACTAATACGGGGAGCCGTCTGCTCATTCAGCCCACGGTAAGGGTATTTAGCCGGCTGACTTATGTTTTCATGTTGTAGACTTATGGACCATCTTTTTCACATTCATGCGGGACAATTGAATATTATTTATTAAAGAACAATAACAGATGTTGAATCTTAAAAGGAATTGTATTATGGGAATAACAGCCAATTTTTGGAAAAAATAAGATTTATGACGTCACAGCATTGATTGAAGTATATTATTTTCTTCAGGGGACCCATTCAGGTAAAAATACGTACGTATCCCTACATTGGAACAAAACCAACGCGATTATCGTCATCTTACGTCGGTTTTTTGAATCAGTCGGGAAAAGGTAAATTTTGTCTGTTTAGAACATAATAAAAGGTTCTTTTGTAAAAAATAAATACACTTTGGGGCACTTTGAGGGTCATGTAACAGACCTTGATTTAACATATTCGGATTTATATATATCGGGATCGGTCGCCCCGTAAAGCAAACTGATAACCTGATACCTGACACGTGAACCTGGTACCTGACACTGACACCAAACTAAAAAAACTATTCATCCGACGTTTCCGTTTATAACTACAATACGGCAATCAGCAAGCATTCTGTATGTCTGTTGTCACAAGGTAATCCGTCCAAGAATGTGAGCTATACATGTGGTTCTGACAGTGAGGTAGGACACGATCTGCTCGATTTGGGGCATTGTGGATTTCCAACGGTAATTGTGAACCTGCTACATGCATTTACTATGGCAGTCTCGTCCCAGTGACATTAAAAATCATCTCTTAAACCTTTGGTTCGAAAGGATCTTAGTAATATCAATGATAAATTAAGAAAAAATATGAATTCACATCAATCATGTTCTTTAAAGTACCTGTGGCATAACTCAAAACTCCATCAACTTCCCCTGCAAAAGTAATCTCTATCAAACATAAGACCCTTGAACATACGCGCCATGCTACAGAGCTATGCGCTCTGTAGCCATGCGCATTGATACACTCTAATATCAAAAACAGGCCCTATTATAATTATTATCACCCCACACCCATGGCACTCCCTGTATAAATTTGTCTGCTGGTGTTGAACCATATTTCATCTTATGAGAACACATCGGTAAACAGTCTTATAATAGTTTCAAAATTACTCCTGTTGAAAAAAAATCCACGCTAAGCATGTAGTAATGCCTTAAATTCTAAAATGTTCTGCTAACTACAATCTGGACAAAAAGTGTTGGCACACTTTTCTTACCCGTGCGGTAAATCATCCCCCTCTCCCCCAGAACAAAGTGGAAACTGAAATTGTGTTTACAGTGTCCCTAACAATACCAACATTGTATTATATATTATTAATCTTTCCCTGGGATGGCCACGCACGCTAGTGTGACAAAAAACCCATGTCGCTTGCCGGATCAACCGGGACGCTTCGTATTACATGCACACGCTCTAAACCGACGAGCTATCAAGCTGGTCGATAGAAGAGCGATAGATATCATCTATAGGATGGTCCAGGTTCGGAAGGTGTCCTTCGCTTTCCTACCGATAGCATCAGAACTGTATATTTAACATATACGATTATTCAAAGATCTTAGTAATAATCATGATAAGATTAAGAAAAAATATGAAGTTCACATCATTGATCCGGTCTCGGGAAGGGGGAGGTTTTATGAATAGCAAAGGTTCAAGCTTGATACCAAAAAAAGTTCAATTTTGTACCTCGTCAAAAATGGCCCGCCGATTATGTCAATTGTAAAGGCTATTCCACAATGGTATGTGCAAAACATTTTTGACAAAGATTGTAGTTTGTAGGTAAGTACCCACAGTGCTTTTGGTTTGCATCAACCAAGGGATTCCAAGGGTGACAGATATATAGGTTGTACTCAGTGAACAAGCAAATGTGTCATTAATCAAATGTACACATTCCTTAAAAGCTACAAAGGCACATTTCTGGAGGAGGTTGTTTTGCACAGGAGTATGCTTCAAAGAAAGAAAAGGTTTAGTTGCTGAGCAACTAGAAAAGTGTTTCCAAGTATATGAGAACTGCTCTATTCTCTGAAGAATTTGTGGGGGGAATGAATCTTCGCCAAGGTTACACATTAGAGTGAAATTTAGAAGTTTTAATAATGTACTTCAGCGGCGTTTATCTCGGGAGGTTGCTTTCCCAGGGGTGCTTCGGGGCAAAATCATGCAAAATCGGCCTATTTTGGTCCTTCCCCTGCGTACTCCTATAAAAGTCAGGTCTGGATATGACGGCGTAATTTGGCTATCTACAAATATCAAATGATGTTTGAAGAATGCATTTAAAATCTGGGGGCGTGTGGATATGGCAAACTATTTTTTCATTATTTTATTTTTTTAAAAACTGTGGACACATTTTATTAGTTGAAACCTTTTCTTCATATCTACCTGTTGTCTCAATATCAGTGAAAAGCTTGTTAACTTACGAATTGACAACCCGTTTGCAAACAATCACTTCATGCTGATTATCTCTTATGTACTGCCGCAGGGTCTCAAAACAATGTGCCATTTAATTGACCTTATCAGGGCTATTTATTCATTCTTGTTTCTTTTAAAAAACAGCTATATTTCCAAGAGACGAAATACATTTTGGTTCCGTCATGCGTCCCTATGACGTGTGCAGTAGCGATTGGACGGAAATGAAGGCATACCTCATTTGCATCTGTGGGACTTCTATATGAAACGCTACCCAAAAATGAGGGTGGTTTCTGTGACATGAATATGGTTATTTAAATAATTGGTATAAACTATTTGTACAATTACTTACAACTGGGTGTATGAAATTTTGTATGGAATGGTGGGAATTAGAAAACTTTGGTTGGTGGTTTGGGACTATCCTGGACCCCCCACAAATTTCCTGGTATCTGTACAGTGGTGGGCCTTTGTGTGGGGGGGCGGTGTGTGGTTGGTGAGAGGAGCGGTACATGGTTGGTGGTGAAGGGGGTGGTTAAGGATGAGGGTTGAGGGTTCTTTTGAGGGG
This sequence comes from Ophioderma brevispina, assembly GCA_023653785.1. Lineage (NCBI taxonomy): Eukaryota > Metazoa > Echinodermata > Ophiuroidea > Amphilepidida > Ophiodermatidae > Ophioderma > Ophioderma brevispina. The sequence continues at coordinate 19,002 of JAMKCH010025828.1, forward strand.
TATGTTGTGTACAGATGACATTGTTGAGTGAAGCTCAGGACATCAGCAAGGGGTGGCTGGTCCACTAACCAAGATATTTTATATTGGTGTATTTTCACTTAATATGACTGCTATTACATGTTTATGTATGCTTTGTGAAATTTTCTTGTGTAACAAAAAAGAAATTAAAAAAAAAAAATCTATTTTTTTCTTTTTAAAATGTATTTTACACATATCCAAGTTCCGCCAATGGGAGATTGGAAAATATACATGTAGGGTACTATGTCATGCACATGGTGACCTTTTTGGTCTATATAGAACGACTTACACATGAATATTTATGATTTTTTACAGTGGTGATAGCTATTGCAATGCCCCCTCTTTATATAGGTGTCAACGTTGCATTGCAGACAGGGCTTAAAAGTTAATATTTTTTTCAAACAATTACAAAGACAGAATTCAAAAAGCTACATGGATTTATCTCTAATTTTTGGTGGACTTCTGTCGATTGAGAGGGAGCATTTTGAAAAATAATTTCTTGAAGCATAGTACAACTTTTTGTATAATAAAAAGGCTCACTTTTGTCAAACTCCCTCACCTTGGAAAGGAAAAAAAGTCCACGTTTGAAGAAAAGTTCAACTTTTGACAAAATCCCCCCCCCCCAGCCTGTTTCTGCATGCTGCAATGCAAATGATAGTTCCTCCATGTTAGTAGATTTTATAGAAGAAACAATCGTTCATTAATAATGTCTCTAAAATCGAAAAAAAATTACATTTCTCACCGTTATTAGTGATAATTGCATGTAATAACTCACCGAGTCCATCTTGGCGCTTTAATTAACGACCCCAATGCTTACGGGACATATAATGTGGGTCATCTTGTTTTTTTTTTTTGATGTATTTAATCACAATCGTGCAAGGGCAGTATATGGTATGTGTGTATACTCCGGTGGAAAATACCCCTTTTTGAAGGTTAAACCATTTCCATGTGACAGCACAGAGTGCAGTGGTATGTATTATACTTGCAATGGATTCAAGAGCTTTGATTGATGTCAAGCGAATCACATGACTTGTAATATTATTGCTATCGGTAACTTGCTTGATTTAGGGCTACGCAATACGTAGAGTCTACTTACAGTACAAGGGCTGTGTGTGGACTCTGGACAGTGGCGGAGGGAGACCAGTAGGCACGTGTCCCCCAGGGGCGTCCAAATGAAAGGAAGGAATCAGGAAGTGGAATTGAAAATGAGCAAGTTTCAAACTGATGGATCATTGATAACACTGATACAATAAGCTCAATTGGCATGCAAAATAAACAATGCATTGTGGGAAGATTATTACACGTATCCATTGTTACAAGGTTACTATACATAAATATTTACTACATCAAAACAAAAGATTCTGATTTCATCTCAAAACTTTGGAATTGAGGATTTTACGGTGACTATCTTTCTTTAGATCTAGTTGACTTTTTACTAAATGCACACACAAAATTATATTAGGACATTTCTCTGAGGCCGCCTTTAAGGTCTCCTAAAACATAAAAAGTACATTTGTCTACCATATACATGATATTTGCATATATAACTTACAGGAGCCATTCTTGGTGCATTTAAGTAAATGAGCAATGCTACCGGGACATCTAATGTGGGTCATCTTAGAGTATGTAATCAGCCAATGGCAAAGGCAGTCTGGTATGTGTGTATACCTAAGGTGGAATAATACCCCCGGATGTCAAAAACATCCCATGTGACTAGCACAGAGTTGGCTAGTGGTATGTATTAACTTGCACATGGTGCGAGAGCTTTGATTGATGTCAAGCGAATCGCATGACTTGTAATATTATTGCTATCGGTAACTTGCTTTGATTAGGGCTACGACAATACGTAGAGTCTATACAGTATACTACAGTTACATTAGGGATGTGTGTGACTGCAGTGGCGGAGGAGAACGAAGTAGGCATGTGTCCCCCAGGGGCGTCCAAATGAAAGGAGGAATTGGATGAAAAATGAGCAAGCTTTCAACTGATGGATCATTGACATAACATGATACAAAGCTCAATTGGCATGCAAAAATAAACAATGCCTTGTGGGAAGATTATACACGTATCCTATTGTAACAGTTATTACTATACATAAGATTTATAATTCAAAACAAAAGATCTGATTAATCTCAAAATGGAAGTGAGGAATTAGGTGACTATCTTTAGATCTAGTGACGAATTTTAATAACACACACACCAAAATTATATTTAGACATTTCTCTTGCTGGAGTTCCGCCTTTAAGCTCGTCTCCTCAAAACCTATAAAGTACATTTGTCTCACATCATAATGAATATTGCATATAATACTTACCGAGTCCCTCTTGGGGCA
>JAMKCH010025829.1:0-19102 GCA_023653785.1 Ophioderma brevispina
CTATCAGTAGAAACATGCCGATTGACGGTGGGACGGAAACAGGTATTCCGAAAATAACGCTCACATAATAGCGGGTGATGCCCCTATGCCCAGTAGAAACACGCAGATAGTTTCATTTACCAGATTTGAACTGGCAACCTCCTGAGATCATTCCCACTGTGCCATGGATGACTGGTGAGTATAGAGGTATAGTAGTAGTAATAAAACCAAAGTTTTTGATCCGCTTTTGTCCCCGCTAAAGGTGGTAGCTGGATTCCCCTCACATTCACAGCAATACTGCTGTGTGAGGATTTATTGGTGCAAGAGATAATTGACCGGATCCCCTTGCTGATGTCAATGTGCTAGTGTGCTGGATGGCCACTGTTAGCTCTCCAGAGACAACGCCCTTGTAGGTAGATCTTCTTTTTAGTACTACCAGGGTAACCAGCTACCCTCCTCATCGGATTTTATTACAAACCCGATGGGGGTGATGGCTTAGCTGCCGTCAACCCGGCCCTGGGACAGGTGGTACTGGTTACCAGGATACCAGTAGCAGGCCCTCGAAGAAAACTTGACCTGACCTGAAGAAGTGTTAAATTAAATCTTACGCCTGATGGTTATTCATTGCATCCCTAATGGATTGCATCAGAAACATGTTAAAGGAGGATGACCCGATTTAAGTACATAAAGTTTTCATTTTGATAGAATGGCCTTCACCCCTAAGTCCCACCTCTAAAGCTTAGCGCTGATATTTCAACCCATTTTGATGTGAGAGCTAAAAATGAGATTTTGTAATCTTCATCGAGTAATGTGTAAAATTAATGGTCAACCAAAATGGGGCACATTTTCACTCATAATATCCAAACCAAACATTCTTTAGCCCTACGACTTCATAGGGTAAATGAGAAAAATAGCACCTTTCTTCAGATACCAAAATTTTGACCGCTTCCGGTAAAACCTGGGGTTCTGTGGTCGGACCATCATAGCCTTCTAAGATGATAATACATAACCTTCTGTCCACAACCATTGTTATCTTGTCATTGTTGGGACAATAGGATAGAATTTAATTAACAAAATTCCCACATGAGTCTCTCATATATCTGGCCTGTGGATTCCAAATTTCAAACAGAACAATACCAATACTCTTCAATACACTACCATTGTAAATAAATGAACTGTTTGTTCAATACCTCTGGTAGACATTATGTAAATATTTACAGGTGAATTAATATTTTCAGCACAGATTGTGATTTTTGTTCAGAGCTTGGTGTTTTTACCACTTTTCAAAATTTTCCCAAACACATCTAATTGTATGTTTGTCTTAAAGCATGTTTTTCTTTGTAAAGCACATCAATTGGTCATTTGGTGTAAATGCACTAGAATAAAGATTATATTTATTTATTATAATATGCACATTGTGAATGGAATGGTTTTGAAAATATGGCTTTGACAAGGTAATTTGCAATATTTACACCAGGTTTCCACCCTCTTTCAAAATCTTGAACAAATTGTTCAAGTACTTTAAAAGAGTAAAATTCAGAGCTATTTTAAACCATTTCATAATGTTTAGATTTACAAAATACAAGAGCATCCAAAACTTGATGGTTGTAATATGTACTAGTTCTCAAGCTGTGCACATAATTTATTAGCATTGTTATATATATTAATATTACCCTTATCCTTTTTTGTGATTAAAATAAATTTCTGTACACATGTAATTTTTGAGAAGATCTCTATAGTGGAAACACCACAACTGAGCTTGTTTAAATTTGTATAAATGGAATTCCCATAGCCGACATGTTTACATGCTTAGAGAATTTTCTAGAGAGTCACTATTTATAGCTGTGGATTTTCCAGCTATGGTGCAAATAAGTAGAGCACAACAGTATGTCAGCCTGGTGTCCTAATTCTGGACACTATAAGTCATTCAACAGAAAAGTCATTTCTAAATACAGTGAGCTGAATACTAAGAATCAAATCATTAATTTGTAATTTTTATAAACAAAAATATAAATTGTGTTGCAAAGAGTTTTGGCCTGATCATTTATTATTGCATATCCACCATTTTGGATTTTTTACCAATATTCCTAAATTTTGTAGATTTTGAAACAAAAAACAATTTTTTTCTTCAATTTGAGAGTTTTAACACAATCCTCATCTCTCATATAAAACATGTCAATGACTTGTTTTCCACTTAATTTTCTTCCGACTATTTTTAAGCACCTAAAAACAATATGTTTCAGGCCTGCCATCTTGGATTTTCAGCTTAATTTCATTAATTTGCTAGTTTTATTGCATTTTGAAACCACATACAAATTTTCTCTTTAAATTTTTGAGCTCCCAAGTACTTCTTTTACAATTATCTTTCATATAATACAAGTTAAATGTTTGTCTTTGACCTAGTTATCATTTTTTGAAAAAGTCATTGAGGTATCATTACACGAAATGCTGTGGTTCTATGAAAATTAGGATCATCTTTGCATGTATGCATAAGAGTCATTTGTTTGCATTTAAAGGGCACTTCTGACCTCAGCATCGACATGAAACAGCATACTAACATCCGTTGCCACCATATGACCCTGGTATTTGCAAAAAAAATTGTGTTTTACAATGTGGTGTATAAAATTTGCTTCCAAATTTCATCTTAACATGGTTGAAAGCATTTCAGACATTTCAATGCATTCTCTGCCTTCTTTCTTTGACCAATTTTGATGGATTTTATGGGAAACTATTTTATGGCCAAAAATTGTATGCATTCTGAAATTTGCAACACCTAACTACACGGTTCCCAAAAAATAAGTTCCCCCTAAAATCCAAGGACATTTCGTTGCATAACTTCACTTAGAACTGCATGATTGGAAAATTTTAAAAAGTTATGATGAGAGGATACATTTGGCTCTGCCACAAAAGTCGTTGCTTTTCAAAAAACGCCTCTGGCATCAAGACATACTCCTTTTTTTCCAAAAATGATGCCGCCAGAAAAAGTGGCACTTTACCGTATTCAAAGGTCTACAGTCAAGAAATTATCAATTTACAACAACGATTTCATTTCCATATTCACTGCGGTGTGAAGTAAATAAGCTTAAAACATTGACGCATAGGTAAACAAACAAGACAAATATGCAGGAAAACAAACAAACAAGATGTAATCTTTACATTCATCAATATCAAATAGAGTCATTTTCTTTGCATACTGCTCTTTTTATGAAAGAAAGGTAATGTTTGAAATGCATGTTTCAAATCAAAATAAGCTTGTTTTTTCATCCAGGGTGAGACTCAATATTCAATGTTTCCTCCATCTGCACTGATGACATCATTATATTGTTTACACATGCTGTTTACCAATTTGCTGATGTTCTGTTAATGAGTGTGGTTCCATGCTCGCTGGATAATTCCACCACATTGAGCCAGTATAGCGTTCTCCCCCCCCTCCCCCGGTCGGTACGCCACTGCTCATTATTTGTTTGTCTGTATATTTGTCTTCCTTGATTTGTTTGCCTATGCGTTCATGTTTTAAGCTTACTTCAGACAGAAATGATAAAGAAAGGAAATGAAATCGTTGTTGTAAATTGATAATTTCTTCACTTTAGACCTTTGAATACGGTAAAGTGCCACTTTTTCTGACAACCTCATTTTTGGAAAAAGGGAGTGTGTGTTGATGCCAAACGTGTTCTTTGAAAAGCAACAACTTTTGTGGCATAGCCAAATGTTTCCTCTCTTTAAAACTTTTGAAAATATTCTGAACATCCAGTTCTAAGTGAAGTTATGCAACAAAATGTCCTCCAATTTTAGGGGGAACTTATTTTTTTGGGAACCCCTTAGCATGCAGTGTGATGAACACATAGCAACTATGCATTAGGACCAGTGATATGCAGCTTTCACACTATGAGCACATGTCAGATTTAGATCCCATTTCATTGTTTACAATTCATAATGCCTAAGCAGAATGCTTGGTTCCACTCTGAACCAAACACCAATAAATAATCTTGGTCATAATTAGTTGGGACACCTTGCCCTCCAATTATGTCATGTAATTTGTAAGGAAATGTGTGATTGTTTTAAGTTTTGTTTTGTCTCCCTATATACATACTTCTGCAAAATTCTCTCCCACCTCACCAATCGGTTGTTGGGATACATTGACATTTGAATGAGCATTCTTTCAGTGACCAACATGATCCAGTGGAGTCGGGAGTACATTAACATTTATGGACCAGAGATTGCAGAATTAAGGACTTCATGCAAAAAAAAGCAATGTCATAGGGGTGCACACTACAAAAATAAATTGCCATTTGATTTTGTACAAAATTATCTTATTAAAACATCAACTTTTCACTAACGTAGTGACTTTGGTTGCTGAAAATAGGTTCTTACCCTACTCAAACTATATCAACTACACATCTTCCTGTGGGAGGGTTCAAATTAAAACTGTAATTACTCAGTAAAAGTTTCACAGATATTCTGATCTTGATATCTTGTTAGTTTACTTGTTAAAATATTTTGGGCAATAATGGTGCTTCTAATTCTTTTAATTAAGGTCTAGGAATGGAAAAAATGGTAGAAATATCTGTTTGTCTCTTGGGATACAACTGGGACTTCAAAGAATTTGATAAGAGTAACACTACCTTTGATGACTTTATTCATGAAGTTTTTGTTTCCCAGATAGGATTTGTGGTATTTTCATTGAAAAGAAATATCATTTTAAGTTAAGACAATTATAATGTTCTTCTGTCAAATTTTAGTCTTTCTGTCACGGGGAATGATCGCATCTTGTGAACAATCACAAAATGGTCTCAAGGCTTTCAATCCAACTTTGTAATCTGTTCTAATAATGATCTTATATTAGCTTACAAGTATTATTATAGGTTCTCTTTTATTTTAAATTTGGATGTATTTGTTAATATAAATTTAATCTTTTCTGTTGTATTTGCAACAAGGCATCCAGAAGATAATCTACAGGTCTGGTCTGACCCAGAGGGTGTTTGAGTCAATCCCACAATGCACCAGTTTTGGGAAATTTCACCTCAATAGGGTCATGTGATCCCATAAAAATCCTAATCTTAACACATAAAACCCAGACTTTAAAACTCATTTCAAGACACAGAGCATTAGTACTTAGGGAATTTTTAGCATGATTATGAAATGTCTTGTGGTTCTTAAACTTTTGGAATACTTTTTATCCCTAAGTACTGACATGTGTTTAGTACAAGCACAGTAGAGGCACATTGCAATGCATCATGGGATTGATTCAAAACAGCCTCTGGGTCTGGCCACTGTTGTATGGTGAGGAACTAATATGTCAAAGTATTTGAAAGTCAGTTTCATATGAATAGAGAGAACACAAATATAAGCACAAAATTGACACAAAAATAAGGAATTTCAATCAAATGGTTCAAAAGTTAGAGATATTTTTATATTTTAATTTCAAACCTTTCCTTGAAACTTGTCTATGGGAATAATTATGCTGTAAAATATGGCACTGTGAATGAGATGTAAACAGGATATAAGGTATGCAACAGCAACATTCAACTTTTCATAAACTACTTCAAGTGATACGGTAGACAAAGTTTTTTGTGCAATTTCTTTATTCTTGGGGTAAAAATTAATCAAAAAAACCTCTAAAGCCAAGTCTTTCCTTTAATTTCCAATTGCGTGTGAGGTAGGACAATGCTTCTTGTAATCCTGTGTGTTTAGAGTATAGAAGCAGTAATTATCCGGCTTGTACATGTACAGTCCAATAACAATGTCTGGTTGAAATCCTTGTAAATTAATCCCGCGTAAAATTGCCTTTGAGATTATGAAAAGCATAAACAAAGGATGTTCTATATAGATAGAGAGGCAATTCGTTACGTAATCTTTAGAAATTCACATTTCGCATGTTTTGCCCGACCACAAAGAAACCTAGATTACCAACAATAGACGCATGGCTGCCTCCTGCCTCCACCTCGTCTTTCCACAACTGTTGGTGCCGCCTTTGCCTATACCAATCGTAAGTGATACAAATTAATGTATTTTGTAGAGGTGGGCCATGTGTAATAATAGTGTATCCTGGATCATTGTGCTCTAGATACTCCTTTTTTCTCATAATTGCAATGCGCTCTTAGTTGAAAGCATGATTCATTGAGGCGGGGTTTATTTAAATCAAAGACGACTGAATGTGTCATTTCATTGTTGTGTGGCCATGGTAGGACAAAATTTACCACCCAATAGCACCCAACATCCCACAACTGATATTTTGGCGATTGTTTTATCGAATTGACCTGAGTTGTGTATACAAGCACCCAAAAACGGATAATTATCCGTGCAATATTCAAAATTTCAGCGCCCAGCCCGGATGACTGGTTTTGATGCGTTTCACCCCTTGCATTAAACACATGTTTTAACCTGTTAACTGCTTAGCTTCTGATTGGAGCCAACAGATCATCTCTTGAACTCAGTAAAGCTGTTATGATTTTGAGTCCTTGTTCACAATAACCTAATAAGCTTGTTTTGTGCAATCTGAAGCTTGCTTTCCAGACACAAAGAAATCCTCCCATACCATGATAAATTGAAAAGAAAAATTTGGGGGGTTAAGGTAATTTGCTTACCTATAAAACTATAAGCTTGAGCTTTAAAGCGACTTTCTTCTAATGATACCATTAACTGTGTGCTAACCAGCAAAGGGTTTCTCTCAGAAGACTGAGCAATTCCCCTTTTTAGGCCCCCAGGATTTTCGCTTTTTACTCGTCAGAAAAAAGTAAATGGAAAAATAAAGGTAACCCAACAAAGTAATTTTAAAAATTCTACATTTCATATGTAACTTTTTTAATGCATTTTCTTTATTAGCATTTTCGATTTTCTACTAAGCACAGGGTTGGCAAACCGAAGACCCTACTTTTGCCAAAATTTCAGTTCACAAGCCCCAAAGTTTGGCGCTTCGCGTCACACACCCCTACCAAACCAAAGTTGAGTGCCCCCTGGGTATCCATGCAAAAACAATGATAATGGTGGGGAGGTTAGAAGATGTATTCTAGCTATTTTCCATGACTGTGTTAACCTTTTTAGTTTAACTCTTCATCATACCAAGCTGTGCGAGGTTATTTACCAGGTAGCACAAAAACAGTATGAAAAACGAATTGCTAACTTACTGAGCATTAATAACCATAAGCACTGATTCAAGTCGCTCAGTCATTTACCTATTATATTATTATTAACCATTTACACCTCTCCCAAGTGAATTTGCTTACTGGCACCAAATGGCACCACATTCTGCTTAGTTTCTTCACAGCTGTTTGACCCCATGCAAATTGTCTCTTTTATTTGTAGAACAATTTTAAGCAGTAGTGACACAATTTTGACAACTGATATAACTAGGGACATGAAAGAGCTATTACCTTTGCAAAAATCACAAAAATCCATTGCAGGAATCTTGCCATATAGGACTACAAAGGTCATAATTTATATGTTATTGCGCCCTCTATATGCCCATTTTCCATAGAAAGACGTGTAAAACTAGATTTTAAAGAAACATCACATTTGCCTGCAATGAAATTTCGTAAAATTTACAAAGAATGTAGTTAATGGAATATATAACCAAAATCAATTGTCAAAACTGTGTCACCGTTGATATTTTTTGTTTTAATCTGGTTTTGTCATAATAAATGAGACCTTCAAACAGCTGCGTTTTACTCATTGGCACAAATTGCTATTTACTATACAGCAAATGCCATTTGGTGCCCATCAGACAATTATTATGCACAACCCAAAATATACTCCTACACAATAAATGACTGGCTAGCAGGAATTGCAACAGAGCAATTATGAGAAAATTGTCATGTGTGCTGAGAGCAAACTAGAGGCGATTCTAAATCCTTGCCAAAGTGATATTTTTACTGACAAATTGGATTCTTTTTCACATGGTTTGTGTGTATTTATGACGTGCAATTTGCACTTTATTCAAGTTCACTTCAGAGCTTTGTTAATTAGCATGTTGCTAATAGGGAAGTGGCACCTGCATAGGCAGTGAATGACCTCATGATAGTCACGCTAGATATGAGACAATGTGGCATCATTCATAATTTCTCCATTTTGTAAAGTTTAAAATTCCACTAAAGCTGATTGATGTAGTTTTGGGGCTGGGGACACAAACTTTTTGGTCATAAAATCAGGTTTACTCATTTAATTCATTTGAAATTGGTTCTTATAAAGAATGAACTTCAGTGCACATCTTTCCCAAATTTCAAATGACTAGATGTTCTTATGTTTTTTCTTTATTTTTTAAAAACCTCTAAATTTTGAAGTAATAATTATTTCTAGCCAAGAGCAAAAGGCCCTACCAAAATACCTAAATTCTCTTGTTAGATTTTGTTAGTAAAGTGTTTAAGGGGTTTGACGTGTTAGTGAACTACTCGATAACATTTTCCAGAATTCACATACGGTATTTACAACAGTGCTTATTAAAAATCTGAAATAAAATATGGGGGTCATCGACTTTGTTTTTGAGCTATAGCCAAAACAAAAAAGGTATGTTGTCACTTTTTAAACCACGCAAGTCTATGGGAAAAGTCAAAATATGATGTTTGGATCGCCTACAAAATAAGGACTTCTCGATAAAATTTTGTAATTTCTAAATATGTTGAGGTCCCGACGTCATTCTTCAAAATTTTGAAATAAAAATTGGGGGTCACCGACTTACTTTTTCCATTAAATGCCTAAAACAACTCAAATTTGAGCCTTTTTAACAACTTGGGTGCCTCGTTGGGCCGCAAGAAAAGTTCGCGTTACATTCGGTACGCAGCAAAGCAGTGAACGCATGTGTAGAGGATGCGCGCCTGAAAGCGGGCGTAGATGACTCGCGATTGACGCGATTTGTTTTTGTTTTAATTCTCCGCGGAAATAAACGCAAACAAAACGCACAGAGATCCACGGTATCTGCGCGTGGAACTTTCGCACCTCAAAATGCAAAGTCTTTCAAATCTTACAAATGATCTACAACTTGAGAAAAAAAATGAGGTTTTTCAGCAATTTGTCCATTGTTTACAATTTGGTACAGGGCCAAAAACAGTCCCTGTGCAAAATCTATAAGAAATTAAACCATAAAATTTGTAACATCTCAAAAAAGGTATTTCCGAAGAAAATTGGTATACATGTTTCTGTCCCCATTACTCACATTTCATTAAGTTTTCAACAAAATCTATCCACGACACCTTGGCCGATATTCCTACTTTAAAAGCAAACTTGATGAAAAATGATAACCAAAAAATTCTTATACTTTATTATAAATATTACTTTTAATAACATGTGACATATTAGCCCAAATGGTAATCATGGTGCCTTGCCAGGGATCTTTAATAAATCAGGATAGGCTACTCGAGCAAGAGAGTGGAGGCATACTGTATGAAATCTGTAGCTTATCGATCACCGGACATACATTGCGCTGTAAAATTTATGTCGTCCCCGATCAATATGACCTTACGGCATGAATTAGGAGCTAATTAGGTAGCTTATCGAAATTGGTGGCACTATTACTATCAATATCAAAATCATCTATGGACATTTCTACAGTGTCACCCACCTACCCGTTGATTCCTGTTGATTCACACCTCACACCCTAAAACCACTCAATCCCACTGCTTAGCAGTCTGAAGATATGGGACAGTAAGGGGGGGGGGAGGTAGAGCCAGGATTTTTTGTAAGAGAGGGCACAAAGTGTTGCGCATCTTAGGCTGATGGAGGAGCAGCACCAAGCCAACAGCCATTGTATGGGACAGATAAGTGTGCCCTTTTGTTAACACTTTCCCTGGGAACAGTGGCTCATTGTTTTAGCGCAGTGAAGCTGAACCATGCTAACAGCTAAGGAGACATAGGCAATTCTGGCCGGAACCTGCCCTTGATTTCTAGACATAATGTCTCGCCTCTAGACTGTTTTTCAATGAAACTGTAACCCAATATCATCTGGTCTGCCCACAAAATTGTGCTGGCTGCATGTTACCACAGAACAATCTTTACCGCTAAAATCCTTGGTGTGAGAGGCCAAGAAAATTGCCTAGCACAGGTCCAGGAAGTGTGATAAATTTCACTGTAAAAAGGTTGATGTCAATGTTTTCCAATGCTCTCTGCTGATAGAATTCAATCAGCTATGTTTTTTATTCAGTGGACAGCTAAAGTAGCTTGTAGTGTTCTCTGCTGATATGATAGTTAATGCAATCAGCTATGTTATCTTCATCAGACAACTTAAGTAGCTTACACAATCTAGTGTTTTCTTCTGATATGCCAGTAATTGCAATCAGCTATGTATCTTCAGTAGACAACTTAAGTATCTTACACAATCTAGTGTTTTCTTCTGATATGCAGTAATTGCAATCAGCTATGTTATCTTCAGTAGAAGCTTAAGTAGCTTACACAATCTAGTGTTCTCTGCTGATGGTTCAGCATGTCCATTAGTTATGTTTTCTTCCGTAGACAGCTAAAGTAGCTTAAGCTATGTTATCTTCCAGGGTTCGCCAGTTCTTCCACAGGTGGAAAAAACCGTGGAAAAAAACACTGTTTTTTCCACTCGGAAGAAACAGGTTTCTTCCAGTTTCTTCCACTGAAATTGGAAGAAACTGAAAAAGTCATTTTAAATTTTCTATTTTACTGGCCAATACTTTTATTTTTGGTTTATATTATATTGAATGAAATACAGTGAAATAAGTTAAAATAACCATTCAGGGAACCCCCTACCTACCCCATGCAATACCATTTATAAACTCGCATTGATCCACAAGTCCTGAAAATTAATAACAATTACTTGAAGAAACTGTTTAAACACGTTTCACACCAGAGATGCCAATATTTGGTAGACGTTTATTAGATCCCATGGATGCAAATGAGACAATTGATTCCGTCATGTGCTGTATGACGTTGTGCAGTAGCGCTTGACGGAATGAATGACAATACCTCATTTGCAGCCATGGGACTTCTATATGAAAGGTCTACCAAATATTCTTGATGTTGCCAGAGACTCCTTGTAAAGCCTTGAACACCTTCAATTTCTTAAAGCGAATTTTATAGTCTCCCTGAAAATAACCCCCGTCGCTCCCATTCAGCATACAAAATTTGATCTGTATTTGTACACAACATGTAAAACAAAAGATAATGGTTGTTATATTTAATTATTTGTGTTTTAAAAATTAACAAATTGGTCATATAGGATTTTAAAAGCTTTTTCATCGTTTGCATCTGCAGTTATAACTGTGATAATTATAGTTAAATGTGCACATCATGGACAGATTTGGAAAACAGGTTACATTTATCATCTTTCTAAATTTTTTATTGAATATAAAAAACAAAATTGTGAAGAAATTGACTATATACTTGCAAGGGATACTAAAATGCTATACCATGTAAATTCATTTTAGGGGAAAAACAGTTTGGACATGTTGCCTGTAAGGTAATTAGAGTAGCCTTAATGATTTGAAGTGCAAAGCAGATGAATATGGTGTAATTTAGTTCTTTGTTCATAAGGCTTTCTTTATTTCTTCCTCATTTTCGTCCAATTTCTCGCGTTTCTTCCAGTTTCTTCCGGAAGAAACTGGAAGAAACACCTTTTTTCCAGGTTCTCCATTCTTCCGGAAGAAACCTATTTCTTCGAACCCTTAATATCTTCAGTAGAAAGCTTAAGTAGCTTACACAATCTAGTGTTCTCTGCTGATGGTTCAGCATGTCCAATTAGTTATGTTTTCTTCAGTAGACAGCTAAAGTAGCTTAAGCTATGTTATCTTCAGTAGAAAGCTTAAGTAGCGTACACAATCTACTTAAGCTATGTTATCTTCAGTTGAAACCTTAAGTAGCTTACACAATCTAGTGTTCTCTGCGGATGGTTCAGCATGTCCAATCAGCTAGTTATCTTCAGTAGACAGCTAAAGTAGCTTACATAATCTAGTGTTTTCTTCTGATATGCCAGTAATTGCAATCAGCTATGTTATCTTCAGTAAACAACTTAAATAGCTTACACAATCTAGTGTTTTCTTCTGATATGCCAGTAATTGCAATCAGCTATGTTATCTTCAGTAGACAACTTAAGTAGCTTACACAATCTAGTGTTTTCTTCTGATATGCCAGTAATTGCAATCAGCTGTTATCTTCAGTAGACAGCTTAAGTAGCTTACACAATCTAGTGTTCTCTTTTGATGGTTCAGCATGTCCAATCAGCTATGTTTTCTTCAGTAGATAGCATAGTATTTTACACAATATAGAGCTCTCTGCAGATGGACCAACATATTCAATCAGGTATGCTAGTAGAAAGCATAATAGTTAACTATACTTTGATTACCACCAAATAGGCGGGCCTCATAACAGTGCAAACTGATATGGAATAAGTGTAGCCGCAAGACAACGCAAGAGGCGCAGCGTGTATATTATGCGTGGCGCGCGCTATTCTGTGCAAACCCTCGAGTACATTTGGTTTACTTTTACGCGCGGAACGATAACAACTGAATAATTCCCGCCTATTGGTGGTAATCAAAGTATAGTGCTCTTGCTGGTAGCATATCGCTAGCCTCTCTTTAGTAGATAGTATGTAGTTTGCACAATCTAGTGTTCTGCTGATAGGCCAGCAAATGCAATTGCAATCCTCTATGTTATCATCAGTCAGTACACAGCATAGTATTTTGCACTATCTAGAGCTCTCTGCTGATAGACCAGGGGTTCTCAATAGGCGGCCCGCGGGCCAAATCCGGCCCGCCAACCATTGATTTTTGGCCCTTAACTTCCTCTAAAATATAAAGGGAAACATACAATTTTAGGTGTATTTGGCCCTCAAGTAGGGAACTTTCAGACGTGTTCGGCATTATCTGGCCCTTCAGCTAATATAATTGAGAACCCCTGTGATAGACCATGCTATGTACATGAGCAAGACCAGTGTGTGAAATTAGCAATGCTATCTTAAGTAGATAGCATAGTAGTTGACATAACCTATTATGTCTGCAATCAAATCTGAGACGCGTCACCCTGTGCCGATTGCTAAGACGATTGTTACTAGGTCAAGTGCTGCTGTGCATATGCGGTCAACTCACAACACGCCCTGTGCCGATTGCTAAGACCATTGTTACTAGGTCAAGTGCTGCTGTGCATACGCGGTCAACACACAACATTTTAACGACGCGTCTCAGATTTGATTCCAGACATAATAGTCCTAACTCCCTACCTTCTCATGTACTTAATACCCAGTAGGCACTGGCAAAAAGAATCACTAAATGTCAAGGTGACTCAAATGCAGCAATGCCTTTCACTGCCTCCCAGTCATTTACTTGTTATACTATTTACATTTCCCTTGGCCTAAATGCCAAAGAGGCATTTAGAGGCAAAAATGTTGAATACACCTCCTTCCACCCTCATACATCCCACAGACATGGAAAGGCAACAACAGATCTAGACTTCAGAGGGTTTATGCCTGACAGAAAAGAAAAGACATTTATGTTATTTATTTTCACTAAATGCCCATGAGGCACTCATTAATATTTATAACTATATAATAGGCAAAAGATAACTATGAATGCCTATAAATGACTCTTGGACTTGTTAGGACCAGGCTAAAGCTCTCTGCTGATAGACCATTGTGTGTAATCATCTATGCTATCTTCAGTAGATAACACAATCTAGTGCTTCAGTGTGATTACATTGTTTCAGGTCATAAATTAAACCCCAATAGTAATCAAACCTCTTTAAATCAGAGATTTCATACCTCTAAATGAACTTCAATACTGTCCAACCCCTCTGCATTTGAGCATTTTAAAGAACTGGAACAGTGAGTCAGAGACCTGGAAACTTAGTGAGGTCATCACAAACAAATGACTTCAGAAAAAGTTGATTAAAAAGGTCAATTGCAGGGTTGTAGCTCAATGGGCAGTGCCACTCACTACTTACAATTCCCACCCACCAGAAAATGGGAAATTTGTTGCTGCCACCCAGCGCTCGCAGATTAAAAAATGTGTGCAAAAAAAAAACAAATTTGGAAAATTTATAGCATTTGGATTCATCCTTTGAAACCCACCCCACACTCAAAAAGCTAAGGCTACAACCATGGGCAATTTTATGCTAGGCATCACTTTTAAATTTTACAGATTTTGAGGCTGAGAGAACCAGTATTGTTTTATGGGAAGAGAATCTATTATGACTAAGCAAAAGATACAGGTACAAAAATATTAAATCATTTTATTTATTTTTAATTTTGAAGGATTTAGAAAAGCATGACAAATCTTCAGCTATATTAAAAGCTCATCAATTTTAAAGACAGAATTTTGAAGTGGAATAATGCCATGGGCATTATTTGTTGGTAGGGTATATACATATAATGTGGCTCTAAAATGAATGTAATTTCAGTCAGAATTTGACCATGGTTTGTTGTGAATTTGTTCATACACCTATGATCGCTTACATAATATCAAATAAATAAGGATAAAAACCAGACATCTTCCAATATATTGTTACTGAAATGAGCAGCATTGACAATTGAAATTCTGTTTTCATTGAAACTAAATGGCCAGATAATCAAGCTATAAAGAATGTACATTAGATTACTAGATTTAATTTTCACATCAAATGCAATGACAGCATTGCCTAAAATACAAGCAAGCTTAAATTTGCCATGTGTACTTGGAAGGATTTTATAAATAGCTACTTTGCATGACACCAGTCTTACAATATGTCATTTGCAAGGGAGTGGAGAATTGTCAAGATTCTTTAAGTTATTATTAAAGGACAAGTGAGGTGATTCAATATATCAAACAGAATAAAACTAACTCCTACACCAATCACTTCTTCACATGTTTAAACTCTTGGCTTTGCAGGCTACTACATCTTTTAGAGATCCAAAACACTTCAATTTTTCTTTTAATTTTTTTTTAAAATACACATTTCCATGACTATATATTTGTAATGAGCATGAAAAATACATTCAAACGAGTACAAACAAGCCTAGTTCTAGGTCAGTGCTTGAGGGGGGGGGGATGAGATGGCATCCTAAATGACCTTCAGGTCATTTGGGAAGCCATCTCAAAAACCACCGACCTCTGTATAGGTACACCACACAATCCAAGCTGGCAGGTCGAACTTTTCCAATACGTAATAAACCAATACTTGACAGAATAAACTGCATACACGCATACCATAACATACTGAAACTATGAGATGAGGAAACAATTATTCTCAATAGTACAGCTGTTGACACCCCCATCCTTATACACCATTAGTTCTGGGATGACCCAATTTGATTACATTAAGTTTTCATCTTGTCTGAATGACCTTGAACCCAAAACCCCTATCTTTACCCAGGGGGGTTATTCTTCTGTTATTCCTCCCTGAGGTGGAGGAATAGGTTTTGTCTCAATGGTCCAATTTGAGAAAGAATTTGATGCCTTGGTGATTGGAACCAAGTTCAATTTTGGGAATGGGCATAAAATGTGGCAAGGAGGAGGAACAATTATGATTCTCAGGAAAAATAGACACCCTGTCTCTCCCGCAGATATTTCACCCGCTTTGATAGGTGAGCTAAAAGCATGATTTTATGAGTTCCATGGAGACCAGTTGTCTATTTGGTTAACCAAACTGCTCTCAAGGGCAGTGTTAAACCCAAAAACTTTTGTTTTTACACGATTTCTGATTTTTGCACCATTTAAACTCAACCTGTGTTCTATCGTTACCAACAATGGTTACCCACTGCAGACAACCTGAGCTGTTTTTGCCAATTTAACAACAGCTATTGACCATTAACGTCACAAAAAACACATGGTCTAAACGGCGGGACAAGGATAACTCAAAAATACTGAAGTAAAAGGTTTAACTTCCTACGATAGCAATCGGTCTCTCTAGGGACGGTTTTCTCAATTTTTTCATCAATTTTTCAATTTTTAACAAAGATATCTCCAATATACTCAAATTTTGGAAAAGAAAGGTAAAAATCACATTTTTTGACATTTCCTATTATTTCGGCAAAGTAAGCTCTATTTTTTTAAAAATGGAAAAAACGTCCCTAGACAAATTCGTCTTGTTTCTAAAAATACATAAGAAAACATGAAAATCAAATTGGTTTGGTTATGCTGTTTGAAAATTTTGGGGCAAAATCATGTTTTTTTAGTATTTTATCAAAATACGCGAAAGTTTATATTAATCTGATGCCCATCATCAGGTTCATCGTTCAATTTTCTTCTAGAAAATGTATACTTTTATCATACAATAATCAAATATTTGCAAGATACAAACCAAAATAGATACTCGGAAACTCAAGTGTTTGAACACTCCTTAACATCAAAACTAAACATGTTTAGCCCTAAGATTCACAGGGTCAAATTAGAAAAATAGTAGCTTTCCTCAGACACATATTTTGCCAATTCCAGTCAAATCTTGAGTTCGGGACTAGGCTATTAGAAATCAGGTCATTGATCTTAAATCATAATCCAACTTACCCAAGCTTAGTCCTGTGAGGGCAGATATCTGTATTTGGAAGCGACCAAAACCAATCGGCTTCCTTCAAATGCTTGACTCGACTGTAAATTCATCTGTAAGAAAAGAGCGTCAAATTCATTTAATTAGGCCAAATTTGGTTGCGGACTGTGTGAAATGGCATTCATGAGTGAGCATCTCAATTCAGTGACCTAAGTCTGTTAAATAACAATGTCCCGGAATGAGATGAAAGGTGGGATGGTTCTATGCGGTTAGCAATTTACATCTGTGTTAAAGGGTCCTCGGTTCTAATCTCAGTGGGACCACTTGGAACTTCAATTTGGATTAATTTGTATAAAAGATGATTAAAACCTGAAAAACAATCTCGTCCATGGTCATGTGAAATGGCGCAACCCAGGAACATGAAAGCTTACACTTCCCATCGGGCTGTTTTGTAATGTGTCTGAATGTTGCCATATGGCGCTGGGTTTTAAGCTGCTCCCCCTAAGTGCATTGGTTTTATGTCTAGTAAATAGTTGTAAAGTCTAGCAATTTGGCATACAGGCAACGATTTGAGATTAAATAAACCTTTATTATTATTATTTAATTTCAGTCTTTGAATTTGAGTAGTGCTACTCCTGTCAAATAAAAGTAAAGAGTAAAATGATGTCAACAAACCATGCTGCTATGCATATTTATTTGTATTTTCTCTAGCACCACTCTTTCTCATGATGTGACAAATCGCTTGCCTGAAAACCAGGGGTAAACTACCTGCGCTGCGCTTCAATGCCCATTCTCAAGGCTCTTCCATTAAGACAACAAACACAAGCCATTGTCTAAAATCGTTTGAGGATTGATGCGTATCGCTTTTTGACCCCTATTTTCCGGGCAAGTGGTTTGTCATACAGCCTACTGCTCTCATTGTAATCGCATTGTATTTTAAGGGAATTGATGTGCGAAAGCTGTTCTGAGCCTGAGCATTTCAATTTAGCACCCACTGCCAGCACCCAAAAAAAGAATTTGCATTTTGAGGTGCAAAGGTTTCACATGCAGATACCATGTATCTCTGTGCATTCTGTTTGTGTTTATTCACACGAAGAATTAAAACAAAAACAAATCTTGTCAATCGCACATCTTCTACCCCACGTTCAGACGCACATCCTCTCTGCATGCGTTCACTGCTTTGCTGTGTACTACCAAATGTGCCACAAACTTTTCTTGCAGGCTGAGGCGCCCAAATTGTTTTAAAAAAAAGACTCAAATTTGAGTTGCTTTTTAATAGTACTCATTTAATGTAAAAAGTAAGCTGCTGACCTCCATTTTTTATTTCAAAATTTTGAAGAATCGGGACCTCAACATATTTAGAAATTTAAAAATTCTATCGAGTAGTTTTATTTTGTAAATGATCCGAATGTCAAATTTTAACTTTTCCCATAGACTTGCATGGTTTCAAAAGTGACAGCATACCTTTTTTGTTTTGGCTATAGCTCAAAAACAAAGTCAGTGACCACCTCTTTTTATTTGAGATTTTTAATCAGCACCATTATAAAATATCATATGAATTCTATCGAGTAGTTCACTAAAATGTCAAACCGTTAATATTGCTACAAAACTTCAGTGAAGAACTTTGGTTGAATCTGCACCTACCATGCTAAAATAAAAGTTTTAAAATATAAAACTGCATACAACACCATCAATTGATTGGTCTAATATTGTGTTTTATTTTTTTAGCATTTTTTGTTTTTGGTTCCCCATGGGCCACTGTGTTTTAAATTTATTTGTACAGGTCCAGACAAAACAAAAATCACTCTAATTTTATACGAAAATACATTTGGCTTAGGCCAAAAAAACAACAAAAAAACAAGTTTGTCTCATAAGAAATGTGAAAAATGCAAATGAGAAAAAAACAATGAATTGCACTTTTGATCCACTTTTTTCATTTTTTCTACTGCTTCGCAGCTTAATTTTAATTTTTTTCTGAAAAAAAAACCTTTTTTGCCTTATTAAATGTGAGTTCTGAAATCATGTGGAATTTATTGAAGTACATAATCTGATATCTTAACATATTTTGTTTAAAAAGTATTATGCAGGTAAAAATTCAACATTGCTTGAAGGTTAATAAATACCTATTGAACCCTCACATTCACAGGGCCAAGATGTTTTTTTCATGTTGTAATTATACAATACCGTTTCCACTTCATTTAAATCTACCATCAACAACAAGAACAAAACCACCTGGGATGGTATTACAATTACTCATGGGTCGTTGCACAACTAATAATGTTTAGTATAATGCACACTTGCTGGCAGTCACTGCTGGCTAGAATGCTGTTTATAATCTCAACTTTAAAGGTGCAACGAGAGATTTCAAGTCATCCATATTTTCTGTGATATGCAGTGATTTCCTAGTAGATTAGACACTCAATAGATTCCCTGTCCTTTATTTGGCTACAGAAATAATTTAAAATGAAAACAAAAAGGTGATTTGTATATGCTCATACTTCAATAGGCTGAATTTCATATTTGCTCCTATAGGAAAATAATTAGAAATTTCACAATTTTTGTACCAAAGAAACAGCTCTCAGATTAATCCTTTCAGATGGGGACATTTTTGATAGAGAGCTTTACACCAGAATTTTAACATTTTTAGGGACATCTGTTATTTGAAATCTCTCGTTGCACCTTTAACACTGTAAAGATGTTTAAATTTTATGTCACAATTATGTAA
>JAMKCH010025830.1:0-19187 GCA_023653785.1 Ophioderma brevispina
ACACAAGCTTGAGCCTGCTGCCAGCAAGTAAAACTGGCGCAGCTAGTATTTGGAAACATTACGCGCTGTGCAAGGTGTGGATTGCGAGCAGGTGCCCTTGCCGGATTGCGTGCAGAGTGCTGCAGGATTTCGCGCATTGTTATTGCAGAAGCAGCAC
Source organism: Ophioderma brevispina (assembly GCA_023653785.1). NCBI lineage: Eukaryota > Metazoa > Echinodermata > Ophiuroidea > Amphilepidida > Ophiodermatidae > Ophioderma > Ophioderma brevispina. Next base: position 158 of record JAMKCH010025830.1, read on the forward strand.
GCAGGGTTGCTTGCGGTGCTACGCTTGCGAAGCTGCGAGGCTTGTAGGCTTGCGCAGGCTGGTATTTGGAACATAGCGCAATGCGCCCGCTTAGCATATAGGAAGCATGCGACAGGCTTGCTGCAAGCTAGTACAATTTTGAATATTACGAGCATGCGCAAGCTTGCGGTACAACATGCAGGTTGCTTGGCAGCAAGCGTGCAGGGTGTATGCAATGTAGTGTGCGCAGGTTCTTGCGATACTGGGTGTCCGGAACCCATCTACAGAAACAATCGCAATAGATTTATTTACAGTGGATTGTGAAGGGTTATAAACGATAACCAATCAGCAAAAAAAAATAGTATATGGGTGGTAAATTAAGGGCAACTCATGGTTTCGAGATGTGAGAGTGATCGCTCCTCTACAGTTATCCTTAAGTGCATTTGATCACTCCCCGATGCAGCTATTCGTAAGGCATGTATGAGAGTCATTTGTAACTCATCGGGTGTGTTTTGGTATGTCATGCGGTGGTAAATGTCTTAAATTCTCCTCTGAATACACATTTCCTAGAGAGTTTGAACTAGTAACACCGTGCGTAGCAAGGTCCCGTGTGAACTTGTGTCGCAGATAATAGATTTAATTTAATTATTTTTAATGTCACCTCAATAGGCCTAATTGTGTAATTTTTGTATGTATGTATGTGCCAACACATATAGCCATGGAAGTGTCTATAGTTCTAGATTTAACAAAATTCTCTGCGCCCTCCATTAGTACCGGGGGTACGCTCATTTCCCTTAACACATATGAGAGCAATTAGCAGCAATTGCGATCTTTCTTCCTTATTTTTGCTCGTCAGACTCGGTGCAGGAGGTAGAATAGAATAGATCGTCAAGTTCGGGGATTTCGGGGTGTTGGTGCAACTTCCCAAGTTTTGTTTTTTCTTCTAAAAGAGCATTCGGACAATCCGTATTCCAAAGGACCGTTATTCCGAATTTTAGTAGAACTGTGCATATTCAGAAGGACCGTTCCGTTATTCCAAATTTAGCAATATGGTGATTATTCCGAAGGACCTTTATTCCGAAGTTAGCCTAGGTGCTTATCCGAATTAAGCAGTACGATCTTAATCCGAAGGCCCGTTTTGCGTTTTATTCCGAATTTAGCAATCGGGCGTTTTTCCGAAGGACGGTTATTCCGATGTAGAATAGGGGCGTTTTCCGAAGGGCTGTATCGAATTTTACATTATGACAATACTAGCGGTTAGGGTTTAAGGTTAAGGTAGGTGTTAGAAGTGGGGTTGGAGTTAAGGTTAGGGTGTCTGACCTATTGCAAAATTCGGAATAACTGTCCTTCGGAATAATGGTCCCATGTTAAAATTCGGAATAACGGCCATCGGATAAACGGTCCTTCGGAATAAAGACCTTCGGAATAACGGATGTCAAGACCAGAAACGAACTGTCACAACTAGGTATGAAGGCTCGACGGCACTTCGTGGCATGTCTTATAAAATGGGAAACCATGTTTGTACCCATTTTAAAACAGTTGCTGAATTATATATTCCAATAATATGTATGGCTCCGAGGGGTGTGGGGACAAACCTAACCCAATTATTGAAAAGGTCATGTCAAAGGATGCAAACAATTTTTGGGAGTCTCAACCAAAACTTCCAATGTTGCTCTTCTTGATGAATATAGCGTTTTAATAAATACTTCAACATGTGATCTGCACTGTTATAACATTTCCGTAAATTTTTACTGAAATTTCTGGCACAGACTTTTTTCCAGACTTTTTGGTAAATTTTTAACAGAAATTTTCCGATAATTTTAAAATTAGGCGGGAAAGAAAAAAAGTGCCGAAATTAGGCTGACAAAATTTTTGAAATAGTTCCGTAAATTTTTTTTTTTTTATTTTTTTTTTTATTGTTTTCAAAACAGTTTTCCTTAATTTTGTATTGAGCTGCTCCATCAATATGGCCTCATCATCGTTAAATACTTATAAGTGTTTATAAAAATCTATATGAACCAAGGATGGCAAAACAGATTGGTTTGTGATGTGGTCTTTTCTCTTGATAATTAAGATGTTATCATGAATTTAAGTCTATTTTGATCCCATAACTATATTTGCCCATGATTGATAGCCATTAACTATAGAAGACTCCCAGCAAGATGTTCTACAACTGGTTAGTTCAGTTTTCCTTATGTAATGTTGTTGGCTTTTTATGTAGATTAGGAAAACTATCATTTTATTCTGAAAGCTAATGGTTCACCAAATAAGAAAATCACTGTGGCATTTTTTTAAATTCCCCCCAATGGCGTCCCAATTTTGGAAATCCAATGGCCGCCAATTTTTGGCTCATACTCGTCTCTGAGACTAGTAAAGCATGATTCTGGTGTCTATACCCATGTTTTTAAGGCAGAAAGGAATCCAAATAAGATCATTGTCATACACAAATCCAAAATCATTTGTTTTTGGCGGTCGTATTAAATTTCCAACAATGGCCGCCAATAAAGTTACTTTTGCTTATCTCCCTGCTTCTGAGACTGGTAGGATCCTTATTTATATTCATTTTCCATGGTCTAAAATTCAAAGTATGTTTGAATAGCACATTGGATCACTTGATTATGGCAGAAGCCATCTTAATTTCAGATGGGCCGCTAAAAGCCGTGTATTTTACAGACTGTTGCTGCACAAAATGTGATAACTATGCAAATCTGAAGTCTTGATATGTCTGCTATTCTATCATGGGCCCTGAAGGGACTAATATCTGGTAATTTCATTTTTCCCACAAGCTCAAAAATTTAATGGTGGCCAATATGGCAACCTTTACCAATCTTTTAACCATTTAAGTACGCAATATATTGTAATATGTTAGTTAAAAGTATACTAAATTGTAATTATCATCTGAGCTATAGATTTTTGACAATTAGAAAGTCCATCTGATATAGTGCTTCATTAGCATGCTCCAATTTCCGATAGTTATTTCACATTCACTGCTTTCTTAAAAGTACGGTAACAAACAGAGATTGCAAGGTTCCTCAGGCTGGGTGTTGCATTGCCTAAAAGAGCCCGTCACCCCCTGACTTCATTTTGTACGAGGAAAGTAGAGCGTCTTGTCCATATTCAGACCTCAAAGACTGGCCTCCATGAATATCAAAGAGGTATTCCAACATAATGATGAAATTGTCACAGAACATAGCCTGTAAGAAGAAATTTTTTAGAGACACACATGCTCCCCCCCAAAAAAAAAAAAAACATGAGCTCTTTGAGAGTGGAGTAGTTGGTGTCCTGTCCTTCTTTGTTAGAATATAGGATTGAGAGGATTTGCCTCTATGCCTTTGACCATTAAATCCATATATGGTATTTTGTTAACAGATGCTTCTACCCATTCAAGGTGGTAATCCCCTCCTGAGACCTTTAAACCTACAAATTGTCATATATCTGTAATATAAATGATAATTATATTTTGGTTATCGCATAACAAAAATCACCAAATAACGAAGAATATGAGATAACACGGCCTTGGCTTATTAGAAAGCCACATATGGCAGCATTTGGTTTCCTAACATACAATATAAATATAGCCGCCAATATGGCCACCTTCGAAAAACTAAAATACGTATGAATTGTCAGTTACATATTTAGTTTTAGTTACAGCAAAAGTGTAAACTTAAGTACACAAATATGCCTTTCCCCTTAATAGAAATTCATATCTGTCATTTTTGTTTCAACATGCTCACATTTCAAAATGGCCACCTTCCGAAACCGTTAAAACCTAAACTGCCATATACCTATCATCCAAGAACACCTAAACAAAGTATGGTGAGGTATATGCCTTTGGCCATCAGATACTCATATTTTTTATTTAGTTAACATACTTAAAATCGAAGATGGCATTCAAAATGGCAACCTTTGATCTTATAAGTTACCATATAACATTATTTATAATATATTTTATATCATCCACAAATTATTATAAAATTATTTATTAAAAGTATGAGATAAATTTATTTGAACATTAATACTTTATTTAAGACATTTTAATTTTTTAAAGTTAAACATGTTTAAAATTCAAAATAAAGGTCGATATGGCCACCTCAAGATATTTGTAATATATATTTTACATAATCTAAAAATTATGGTGAAATTAAATACAAATGAATGACATACGACATTCGTCTGACTGTTATATAGAAAATATGATCTGGTTTTCTCTTTTGTTATACTTGCATAAAATTCAATAGGGTGACAAATATGGGCATCTTTCAGGATCTTTGAAACCTATAAACTGTCATATATTAGTAGTATATTGACCCCATCTTAAACTTATGGATATTTAACCAAATAAAATGCCAAATATGACTTTCTAATGGTTAGAGACATATCTCGTACTTTTCAGGGATATGCTAATACTAACATATTACAGATGTTTTTGAGATTTTTGGAAGGTATTCATTGTGGCTGCCATTTTGAATTTTAAGCATGTTTACAAAGCAAAAAGATCAGGTATGACCTTCAAATAGACAACTTGAAGATATAATATCACATACTTAAATTTACCCTTTTATCAAACTTATAGATGTTAACTAATTATAGAGAAATTTGTGGTAATTTCTAGCTTTTTAAGATCTTTGAATGCAGCCATACCGGCTGCCAGCTTGAAATGTGAGCCTGATAACAAAGTGTCAGTGTCAGAAAATGTCAGATAAAAGGTTTGATGCATGGTTAAAGACATAATTTCACACTCAAACTTAAAACCTTATCATTTTTGCAGGGAATCCATCTGTACTTCTATGCACTACTATGTGTTTCGCATACCTTTTGTAGGCAAAACTGTTTTACTTGGCAGGCATTTTGAAATTCAAGATGGCTGTCACTTCCAAATTATCCGTTATTGTTAACAATGTTATTGGGTTCCTGGACCCTGAAACATTGATATAGCGTCGGGCTATAAACACTAGAATCATGAATTTACTGGTATTAGAGACCGGAATGTGGGCAAAAAACGTCTTCGCCTTGGCGGCCATTTTGAAATTCAAGATGGCTTCCACAACCACATGGTCCATTGTTGTTATTAATGTTCTTATTGGATTTCTGGATTCTGAAAACATGGGCATAGATGCCACAATCATGCCTCTACTAGTTTCAGGGACAGATATCTAAAAAAACAACTTTTCTTGGCGGACATTTTGAATTGCAAGAAGGCCGTCACAGCCACATGATCTAATTAATATTTTTTATTGCCTTGAGATTTGACGCCCTCCAACAATAGGTTTATAAGGTGGAATTACGTTTCTAGGTGGCTTTTAAAAGCCATATATAAGCATATTATAGAGGTTCAAAATGCGGCCATTTTGAAATCCAATAGATGGCGCTTATATTCGTTTAAAAAAATATGCCACATTGATAATGATTTCGTTTCTGTTTCTGTGACAGCTAACTTTAGAAAATGTAACAATGTAGCAAATCTCCATAAAAATCCAACAAATAGTAATATTTTGAACTAGGGAAACTACACTGTTAACATGTTCCTAATTTTAAACAACAAGACTTTGCCTTTTTAAACAACGGTAAACTCTAATTATTCATCTTCACGCTTTATTACTAGGGTTGGGCAAATCACCAAAACATTTTTTAACTAGTAAATTTTAATGGGGCCAATTTTGCTGTAGAATCCAAATGACCTTTATTTTTACATCCGATGATGTCCCCTGCGTCGCTAATTACGAAAAATTCAAAATGGCCGCCAAAATTGCCGTATTTTCGACTCATCACCTATTTTTTTGGGTAGATACCACTTTTAATATGTCTTATATAGGTTTTGTGGGTCAGAAACTCAATCTGACCTTTTAAAATGTTTACTCCTACCCAAAATGAGTTGTGTGAATTGTGATAATTTTCTTTATTTTTAAAGTAATTATCACCCTGCTTTGCTCAAATATGACTAGATGTTGTCCTTTCAACCATTTACTGGCTTGAAAAGAAAGAGTGCGCCACGTCCATATGTTTGTTTTCCAGTTTTGTTAGGTCTTGTTCAAAAAGTTTAAACCAGACTTGGGGTTAATCTAGTAGGAGTTCCTTCATATGTTATGATGTCCACAGGTCTAGACCAAGGTCTTACTGGCTAGTGGTTGGGTCCACACATTGGTTCAAACTCCTGCGCAAATGCATCTCAACGAATCGCAGGAAGATCCACAGTGTTCAGCCTGTCCATCAACTTCACATCACGCATCACTCTTCATCATTGCTCTCTCTGTCATCCTCAGAATCCCCCTCTATTTTCGGTCAGACCATGTCCTCGCTCCGCAACAGCAGCACTGATCTGCACAAACTCTTCACTCCGAAAAAACTATGCACAGAGTATTAACTAGATTGAGTTGAGTTGGGATGACTCAACTGAGTCGAGTCAATATATCAACTTAACCCCACCTCAACTCAGCCAAGTAAACATTACTTTCTCTTTCTTAACCCCACTCAATTAAGTAAGTAAGCCATCTCAACTCAAACTCAATCAATCTAATGCAACAGCCCGTTGCATTTTTCTATGAGTGTTTATACACCATAACTTTCATCTTCAAATAATATCTTTTCCCTTGCACGCAACTCCCCCCCACATTCCTAACTTCACCCAACCATACCTCACTCTACTCTAGCTGTCACAGCACCTCGCATCCACTACCACCCCCCCCCCCCCATTACCCCTGTCCCCTAGGTACGGTGAACTCCTTCCCCGATTCCACCTCCATCAGTCATCACACAACGTTCATCCAGTCCACCATACCCTCAGCACCCTTCTCGCATCCCCCACACATAAAATCTCTAGCCAAACACACTCTCTCTTTGTACATCTCCCATTGGTCCATGGGAAGTGGTAGTGAGTAAGGTAATCCATGGATTACCTTACACTCACTACCACCTCCCTCTCCAACCACCCCGATCACAGCACTTTGTGTCAGGTTTTATAACCTTCAGACCCTTCCTCTCAAAAAGCCTTATTCCACTTCCAAAACTTCTCCCTCAGTCTACAGTGACTCACAACACTCACTCACAACTTTCTTTTGCACTCTCCGTGACTACATCATTACAATTTGCAAAATCAAGGGCGAAAGTACAGAAGCTTGATGCACCCCCCACCTCCACCTCCAAGTCTTCCAAAGAATCAGACCCCATCTTAACTCTTGTTTTTGGCCCTTTATACAAACTCATCACTGCTCTAACCATTGCTTCTGGTATACCTCTCTTCCTCAAGGCCCACTCCATCACTTTTCCTCGGTACTCTATCAATGCCTTCTTCAAGTCTACAAAAACACATATACAGCTTTCTTAATAGCGATATTCCCTGAGCATCCTCCTCAAATAAACACTGCATCTATCGTTCCCTTCCCTGGCAAATTAAAAATTGCATCTCATCCACTTCCAGTATCTTCCGAATCCTATCTCTAGAACCCTCTCATTGGCAAGCCCACGCCTATATGCGCCACAACTCATTGCAACCCCTTTCCTCCCTTTTGGAAACCCTTAACCCTCTCACTGCCCACCCTTCGTACCCCCTCCTCCATCTAACACCCCTCTGCACAACTCCCATCATCACACCAATCACTATCTCTCCCCTCGCATATAATAATCTCAACACTCACCTCTGAGAGTCAAATTTGACAATGACATAGACTCATTGTTGAAATCAATCTATGCATGACTAACAAGGATTGATTGTCATTTAGCATTCCAGGCCAACGGTAATGCTTCAAATTGTATATGATTATTCATATTTTTATTAATCTGATTATAGTTTTAAAAAAAACAAAATGGTTAAAGGATAACTATATCTTTTTGAGCAAGCATGTGACAGTATTTTTACAACAAATTATGAAAATTATCACAATCACACATACTCATTTTAGGCAGGGGTTAAACATTTTAAAAAGGCAGATTTGAGTTTCTTGACTGACCCCAAAAACCTATATAAGACATATTAAAAGTGGTATCTCTATCCGAAAAGTAGGCGATGAGTCGAAAAATTGTCATTTTTGCGGCCAGTTTTGAATTTTCGTAATTTAGCGACGTCATACGACCTCGTAAATGCAAATATTCTACAGCAAAATTGGCCATAAAAACCACTAGTTTTAAATCAATTTTTCAGAAAGTCCAGATTTGCCCAACCCTTATTATTTACTTATAACCTAACATAACATTACAATTTGAAGCAGAACAACGTAAAAACAGGGTTGGGAAAAAAAGTACATATTTTGAAAAAGATAGTATTTATACGCTAACCGTTATTATATTTTCCGTAATATTACTTCTTTGTAACTCTTGTTTTTAATGCAGAAATGAACTATAAAATCATGTAACCTATAAATGTGTTAAATAACGTCAAAAGTAACGTCCTTATAAGAAAATGCAAACTTATTTTCCCTTTTAGCTTTTTAAAAATAGTTTAAAGGTCCCTGGCCCGATTGTAATAGACTCGTCCCCAGAAGCCCAGATTTTACCGGAGAACTGGTCAAACATATGTTGGTATCGGAAGAAAGAAGCAGAAAGGAAAGCTACTATTTTTCTCCATTACCATGTTAAATCTTAAAGCCAAAGGATGGTTGGTTGGAAGTTATGAGCGAAAAAATGGACCCAATTTGGTCGCCCAATATTAAGTGTACACATAATCTATGGGGCTTACAAAATCGTTTTTAGCTTCGCATTAAAACGGATTGAAAAATCGGCTTGGGAACAACTTACAGAGGGTGTTTGGGAGTGAAGGCCAATCGACCAAGAGGAAAACTTCATTATCTGAAATCGGGACTCCCCCTTTAAAAAAACTCTTGTAGAACGTGATTCTGCTTTTTGTATCATAATTATGTGTTTATTTGAAAAAAAGAGTACAATATATATTTAATTTCAGCATCTGATACCTGTATACGTTATGTAGTAGTGGATAAGGTTTAGAACTTGTAATGTAAGGCCCTGGTTCGATTTTAAGTAAGATGTATTTAGGTTTGCCCAATCTGCTGATGACAGTAGTAATTGGTGACATAGAATATTATAACATACCATACAACACGCAAACAGTATAAACTAGTTTTTAGATTTTTTTATTTTTTCAACACGTTTTACCTTCGTTTATTGCCTTTTTCTCAAAAAGCGTGTGCCTGCAATATAAACCCTTTTTTACAACCATGTGGTGATATCGCGTAAATACAACGTTTCTATGATGTCATAGATACAACGTGAAAAGGTGGTCAGAAAGATTGTTTCATAACGTTTTAATTCTTACTATTGTTTAAACAAAGTTCAAAACCAAAATAACCGTTGAAGCGGAGCTTCACGCCGTTATTTTACGCTTCCCTGTAACAGTCAGTCCCAAGGTATGCAGAAATCGCTTTTCTGTGTTTGCAATTATGCGTGACTGGTCAATGGCGCTTCCAAGCTAACAGGATTTGGGAATATTCATATATTTAAACAACATTTTAAAAACAAAACAAAGTATGAAAACAATAGAATTTGGCATATCTGATTTACCGTTTTCTTGATATCTTACTATGCTATTTAATTAGCTCCTTTGCAGACACCTAAAACCCCCCATATCATGGCACTTTCAAATCCAGAAACGAATGCCAGGCTATAATGCACTTTCTTGAAGCGAAGGAATAATAGTGCTTCATGGAGCGCAGGAATTTTGCATATACCAATATACTGTTCAGCAATACATAATTATGCATATTTAATTAGCTCATGTGCATACCTAAGCCCTATATCATGACTTTCAAAGTGCGAAAACATGCATGCCAAGATAATACTTCATGTGGCAAAGATTTTGCATATCTAATATGTACCGTCTCAGTGATAATTAATTATGCTCTTTAATTAGCTCTTTGCATACCTAAAACCGCCTACATCACGCACTTTCAAATCGCAGAAACGATGCATGCCATGATTGATGCACTTCCATGAAGCGAAGGAATTTTGTGTGCCCGATATAGTGTGGTCAAAGATACAGCATACAGGGTTAACATTTTTTATCACAGGAATTCCAGGGTTAACCCCCAAAAAAAAAATTTTTTTTTTCTCACAGACCTAACGGACATACGACATACAGACATACGGACGGACGAGCCCATTTCATAGTCCCCGTTCCGAACTTTAGTTCGGCGGGGACAATACGGACACCATAGTTTCTTTAATACCCAAAATTCATCTTTAGCTTCTTTGAAGCATTTAATTACTGTATAGTATTTTTTGTTTGTTAACTTACTTTTAACAGCCTACAGAACATACATTTCAGACGTTTTTAATAACACATTAACACACGTTACAAAATATTTTGTTAATTGTTAACTAGATGTAATTGTGCCAAACCTTGCTTCCACACTTATATATTACTATGGACGGGTACATAAATAGCACATCCTTCATCTTTAAAAAAAACAAATTCATATTTTGGGCTAACATGTTTTAGTAAAAACAATGATGGGGTAGCTTGTAGTCTCGTGAAAATTAAAATCACATTGTAAATTACAACTAGGTGTGCTTGAGTTACTGGTTCTATTGCCTAACACAAAGCAGGCCAGGTGAACCAAGTAGGGGAGTATCTAGGAGGGGATCCGCTGCCCCCCCCCCCCAAGGACTCTACCAAACAAACGGTTGTAGCTTCGTTTTATGGTCCCATAACACTTTTGAGATGTGAACAAAATAAATTTCCCTGCACTCTGGCGATATTCAAGATGGCGTCCAAAATGGCCGCCAGAGTAGGACCAAATGGGGATTTAATATCAAAACATGTAATAAATTCATAAAATTAATGTTAGAGTTAGCTGTATGGTCATTGGCATTACCTTCTAGTCATTTGAAACGTTTTTGCCATCTTAAAAATCCAAAATGGCCGCCAAAATAGATAAAAAGTTAAGAAAATCAGGTATTTATATCAAACAAGCCAATAAATTCATAAAATTAATGTGCGACTATAGTACCGGGTCGTGGCATGTATTCTGATATTTGAAGTTTTTACCATGTCTAAAAATCCAAAGATGGGTCCAAAATGGCCGCCAAAATAGGCCAAAGTTAAGGAAAACAGGTATTTAATATCAACCAAGTTAATAAATTCATAAAAATTTAATGTAAGATTAGCTACTGGCTATGGCATTAAAATACTAGGATTTGAAGATTTGCTATGTCTAAAAATCAAGATGGCGCCCAAAATGGCCGACTAAAAGGCAAGATTAAGAAAATTGAGTATTTAATGTCAAAATGCCCATAAATTGCGTAAAATTAAAATTAGATACGATCTGCTGGTCATTGGCATTTAATTTTCTTTTTTTTTTTTTTTTTTTTGCCATATCTGAAAATCTGAACATCCAAGACAACGCCCAAAAAGGCTGCAAAGATAGGTTAAATTGCAGAAAAGTGTACACATGATCTCAAAGTGTAGAAATTGTAAAAGAATACAACCTACTCTACCTACCTCCCGCAGCTATTTCTGCACCCGAATGCCACTGATGAAGCTCAGGCGGTGGATTCCCGACCCAGGGAAGTTTACCTAGGTATTCTGCGGACTCCTTAAAAGCCTAAGCTAACAACTGCCTAGCGAAGATTACATTTAATTTGCCAAACAAAGAAAAACGAGGTCTACGCACCCTACGGTGTCCAGATGTAACCGTTAACATGCAGAGAGGGCCACAATAGCCATCTGCCCAACATTGCCCATAAATCTGTCTGGTACACCGTTTGGAAATTGTGGGAGACGATCAACCGGCAGCATCCAGAAGTCCGACAAGAAAGGGCCCCCCAGAAGAGAACGCCCAAGAAGTGGTTGGCAATGGGTATATTGAAGACATGGGAAGTAGTCATCCGATCTTGACATTTGCGTACGCACTTCGGATGGACATTTGTGATCCAGCGGCTTATGGTGCAGTACAACAGGTCTCAAAGGGCTTCTCTGACTTATGCATAACTGCTTGATGTCCCCTGATGTTCCCAGTACATGTTTAAGTTACGATTCTAGAGCCCAGCTCACCAGACATGACTTCTAAAAGGGCCCGGAATGCTGCTCCAGAAGGGAGAAAACCTGGTTTGAGGGAAATAGAAGTGTTTGATTTTTTGCTAAAATCCCATCCGGGGCAAGATGTAAACCATGTCTTCTGTAAAAACAGAGGTGGGCCTCTTCAATAGAGTGCTTGAACCTTGAATACCTGTGGCCATGACCACCGTCAAAAAAAACTTCATCTTGGCCAGGTCCAAGGTATGAAAACTCCGACAAGGCTCAAAGTCCTCTGAGGCAAGGTGTTTGAGCAGTAGGAGAGTAACCATTTGTGGAACCAACCACATACCCGTATGCCTCTCCGCAAACATGCTTTTATGGGGGCGAGAGGGCACAACTCAAGGAAACGTTCATACATCTCTGAAGCGCATGATGGACAGCGGCAATAGCAGTTCTAAACACACTGGGCGGTCTTAGAAAGAGACCCTCAAACTGTTATACGGCCAAGGTGTTGTCAGTGGATTACCTACTGCCGAGAACCACGCGCCGATGCAGACTGTCGAGGAAACTGCTGCTGCCAGCTTGGTTACATAGGAAACCACCGAGCAGCACCAGATAATGCTTTGGACTGAGACACCTTCTCAAGTACCCTCGGATAATAGCCACCGGTAAAAATGCGTAACTATTATGTTTGACCAATCGCCGTACCGTCCGAAGCCTTTCGTCCACCTCCATGTAAAGTATGTTAGAAGTTAGTTATTCAAACCAGACGCGAAACAGAATCACATGTGATGATGACCCCCTGGCCACATGAGGGTGCTGCACCTGCAGTGATGCCCCATTCTTGCCCCATGCAGCAAGTGGCGGCCTTTCCCAACCGAGCCTCCCTCTCATTGTTCCGCCCTCGTTCGGTCGGATTAAACTGTTCTGTTGTCGCAGCGGACTAGGAAATTAGCTGTGAATATGGTGTCACAGTTCACGAAGTGCCAGAATCGCTGTCCAAAGTTCCAGCATGTTGATGTTCTTCGGGTCCTGTGTTGTGTCCCACTGCCTTACATTGTTCAGTCTTGAAAATTGCCCATCCGAGCTTAGGCGCATCTGTCGCAAGGTCATGGAGGGTGCCTGATTGGGAAATCATACGCCAAAAGTAAGTTGGGCGGATGCATCCGCCATTTGAGTTCTAAATGATCTTCATAGAGTAGATATTGCATGAATTGGGCCACTTCGTGTCAAAGCCTGAAATTTGGCATACAGTTTCGGTATGTTCTCAGAAGGATTTTTGGCTATAGGGCATCGCAGATTTTTGTGTAACAAAAATGGCGGCCATTTCCAACATGGCTGTCATTTTCTGTTATTTTGGCTCTTTTCATGGCTAAAATTTTTTGTTCACATGGGATTCGTAGCCCACAGTAATGCCTAAAATGAATTTTATTTATGTGGTAACTATTGCAGAGTTCTTCCTGTAACAGAAATGGGGCCTTTTCCAAAATGGCATTCTTTTTCCAAATGGCTGCCAATTCCTTATTTTACCCAATTTTCATCGCTGAATATGCATTATTTTTTTACCAAAGCATATGTGTTTTGTCACCGCAGCAGTGCCAAAATAAAAACCCTGTAATAGGCATTCAATACAAATTTCTTCTTTGATGTTACTAATGGCAGACATCTTATATCCACATCAATGCCAAATACAACCTGTAAATCCAAATAGTAGACATTAAAATAGTCACCATCTGCCTTGCTTATCTTTGCTTATGTAGACTGAATCAAACTCAGACATTTTAAGAATGACTTTTGTTAGTTTTGTTTGATAACAAAAATTAGGAACTTTCCAAATGGGGGAGGCTTTTCCAACGAGTATAATTGTTAGGTATAGTCTAATGATACGCGCATACACACATGACAACAATGGCAAGCAATTACTCTCATTACCAGCTGGTTTTACATAACTCCTTTGTCCTTATAAATTCCTTGTTGGGGTTATGATCTTATCCCTTATATTATTAATTTGTGCAATTATGTTTATATTGCTGGAAATGTATGACTATGCCACAGCATTGACTATTTTTGTTGTACCATCACCAATGATGTTATATGCTGATTTCTGTACGGCACCCAAAGAGTAATCAATTCTTCAGTAAGGGAGTTACCAAATCTGCTAACTTCAGGTGCACGCACACATTTTGTATATCAATCATGGTTACCCAGTGCTGCAGAAAGTCTCCGTGGCCGTGTCAATGTGAACTCGTTTAAGATTGACAAATAGAGCAATCTTCTGAGTTTGGGCCGTAAAGTCTCAACGCAACAAGATAGTAGTCAAGAGCATGAATATCAGGTAACTAAATAAAATTGATTAGCCTTCATGTTCTTTCTGTGATGCTGTGTTATAATAATAATCGTCATAGGTTTTGTGCTAATTCATTATTATTAATAATAATAAAATTTGATACTAGTTGTCTAATGCAGGAGGCTCTAGGACACGTCACATAGGTAAGGAGTAATATATAATTATCAATTTATTTAGAAATTTATTAGTTATTATAATTATAATATCAAATGACAAATACAAACTTCAAGAACAACTTTTAATGAAACAACTATGCTCTACATCAATTTACAAACATTAGAAAACTTAAGCGATAATTAAGTAGAAATTCAAACAATACCATGACCAATAGAGAGAAAGGACACCCAGTTGCTTCCCTTAACTAAGAAATATGGTGATACATCTGAATCATTAGCTGGAGGATCTGGTGTATGTACCCACAGCGAACTTGGTTGAAATCCTGGATCTTTCCTTGATTCAGAGCCTCAACCCTACCTAACCTGGTAAAAGCAACTATCCTAGACAGCCTGAGTGGAGGAAGATAAAGAAAAAGAAAGGACACAGAAAAGTTCACAATATCATTATTAATGAGCTTTTTGTTTTTTTAAATGGAAGACAATGCAGTTGTTAGATGGTATGTTCTGACAAGGATTGTAAGGACCAAAACGAGCAGCTGCATTTTGAACCTCACTGAACGTGGTCATCTTATATCTGGGAGACCAGATGGCAGGAGTGCAGGATCAAGCCCTGATGTAACCAACTAAAGGCATGGACCAATCTAATAGTGCCCTTTTCATCAAGGTACTGTCAACGTTACCAATTTCCTTATCGAGTGCCAGACAGCTTGCATAAGTGGTAACAGGATTGTTCTTTCCTTAGTGATGAGTCAAGAGGACACCAAGGTTCCGTGCTTCAGCTTGCGGATGAAAAATGAATTGGCCAATGATGGATGGCTGAAAGTTACTAGTCGATCTGTGAAGAATGAGAGCGAAAGCACACAACAGTCTCTGTTGTTTGTTAATAAAGATCAGCTTGGTGGATTGACATACATGATCTGATGACTGCATGAATGATTCAATCCTTATTTATGGCTGCATCACAATCCAATGGTGGAAAGACGATAGAGCTGTCCTCGACGTAAACGACAGATTAGAACACCATGGGCAGTAATTGATATCTGTAGTGGGACGGGAACAAGATTGAGTCAATACAGTCCAGAACAGACCCTGTGGAAATCCACAATCTACCGCCACAGGATCTGATAAAGCAATTTATCGCATTTAGAGTGAGTTGGTCAACTAGGTAGGAAAATAACCGTAACTTAATGCTGTTCCAGTTATTTCATTGTCTTCAAGGCGGGTTAAGAGCTGTTATGGTCAATCGGGTCCAAAAGTGGCACTGAAGTCCATAACCTAACAAAGCTCTTTGTTTGTCAAGACCAATCAAGATGTTCATCGCCCTGTAACAATACAGTCTCCGCGCTGTGAAATTGACGTATGCTGACTGCATTGGAACGTGGAGATCATTATTGCTGAGATAAGTCTACAACACTGATTTATAATCTTTCAATTCACCTTTCCAGAAATGGATATAAGGCAATAATTTGAGAGGAGGGGTTCCAAGATGGATTTCTTCAGCTGCGGGTCACAGATGAAATGCATGTTGAGAGCTTGAGGACATCATCGATCCGCGCAGGGAAACTGGTAACAGATCATCTAGACCTAGTTTTAAACATGGTTTAGAGACTGGCCGAATAGTATCATGTGACTGCTACGCAGCTTCTGGATTTGTTGTGGACACAAAGTGCATAAAACTGTTGGCAAGATCTTTTGGACATTCATGTATAGGTAACTATGTTTCACTCTAGAAGTTAATTGGATAATGGAAAAGGTCACAGTGGTTCCATGTAGTAATTGGATTGCTATACTCTCTTCTTGGCTTTAGCCAAGAAGAGAATTGTCGTTAAAAAACACTGATCATTGTAAGCTTCCTTGTATATTGTGAGCCCAGTCTGTGAAACTCTGCGCTCCAGCCGAGGTGTTCCTTCTTCTCAATCTCAAAGGCATCTGAATACCCAAGGAGCATGAGTATGGGAACTCAATTTTGACGAGTGGAGCATGTCATCAAGGGTTTAGATACAAGATGTTGTTATATTCATAACAACACAGAACAAATCTTTAAGGCTAAACACAGAGTACACATCTATTCAGAGCACAAGATTGTCTCTTTTGATGTTGCACAAATTGTCAAGTCTGCATACAGGCCACTGAAGAGCTGATTTCAAGCAAGTTTTCCTGTTTTTGCAGTCTCCTTGCACCACAACTTGGAAGTTCTTGGCATACTTTCAACTTCGGAAAGGGTTGTCCAGAAGATTTTCCTCAATACTGTTTTCATTAAAGTCCATCTCTCATTTACTGGGAATGGAAGGCGGGCGATTGCAATCAATCATTTGAGCCAAACAGTAACATACTTGATAGGTGGCTCTCTTGATATGTCAGCGAGTGCTGCCTCATTGGAGGAAGAGCAATGATTATAGAAACAAGACACACAAGCGCGCTCTACTTTATATTTTGTACAGCAATGGACAAGTAAAGTTCTGATAAATGCCATATTCGACATGTAGCTTAAGACTGATTGAGCCGAATGTTGACCCTAAAGTTGGATCAAGCTGGATCACATTCAGTTTTGAAAAAGAAAACATGTTTTAATGAAGTCGGGCAATAACCACTTGGTATGGTGTGCTTTGTGCGTTTTTATTGTGGGTATTACAAAGTACCTCTTCATTCAACATAAGAAGTAAGGATGATGACATTCTCTCTACACAGTAAAACCAATGCAAACATTCAGTGTAGCTATGTTGAAGTGGAAAAACCCCACTGTCATATCAGAATACTCTAATAGGTGCTTTTTAATTCAAACCTTTTCTTAAGACACACCCTGTGTGAAGACTTTGTGACTCTGTAACCAAAGGGGTCCAGTTTACAACAGACTATAAACGAGTAATTAATGGCGGGACATCTTGAAAATGGCCACCACGGTTGTCATGCAACCAAATTTGAAAATGCTCAAATAAAAACTTGTGTTCATTTTATTGATTGTATTAAAAGGCGTTATACATATTTATTTAATCAAATATGGAAAAAAGCTGTTATGGCGGCCCTTTTGGAAAATGGCCGTCATTACTGCATGGGATAAAACCTGCAATGGCCATTTGTTCGAGGGTCTTTGAAACATCCAAGGCGCATCAAATGCCATGCTTGAATGCCTAAAAGCATGTGTATATCAACTCAATCTCGAATCGAGAGGATAATAGCAATAATGGCAGCCCATTGAAAAAAGGCCATTTTAGTCAGAGGACAAATCTGCGATGCCCCTATAGCTAAAAACTTCTTATGACATGCCCTAGATATGTGCCAAATTTCATGCTTTTATCACAACTCAAAAGGGAAAAATTCCCCAAAAGAGTATGCACATATCTACCTCGACTAGTCGGAAGAACCAGATTTGGAGAGTAAAAGGATGAACCAATGGGCAGTATAGACTGAGAAGGTAATTCTCCTCATGTAGTGAAGCCTACACACAGGAACCAGGCCTATCAGCAGGCACGTCACCAATCTCCAAAACCTAAGCACAACTGTGGGAGTGCTGGATTTTGGCTATTGGTCGTCACTGCGACACTGTGCCCAATCCTGGACACTTGGTACGTGGGGTTTACCCTCCTGTAATGCAGTCTGTGACACCTCCCAGAAGCTAGGGGTGCTTGGGTACAAATGGGATTGGCATAGTCGAGAACCAAATCTGAAAGGCTCCACCAACAACTTTCTGGACTTCCGTCTGAGGATTCTAAGTAAGTGAAATTGATGCATTTTACCAAGTTATACGCTTTGATGTTGCGTACATTTTGTGCCAATTTTACCTCACTTGCAGTGGGCACCATTTGGGATTTTTAGTATGGCAAAAATTCAAATACTAGAAAAAATAAATGCCAATAATGATCAGCAACTATATTACATGTCACCAATTTATTTGTTGAAATTAAATACCTCATTTCCTTAAATTGTCTATTTCGGTGGCGTTTGGGTGCCATTTGTGAGTTTTGATATGGTAAAAAATTCAAATACTAGAAATTAAATGCCAATGACCAGGCAACATATTTAATATTAATTTTACCATTTTTTTTACATGTTTGATATTAAATACCCAATTTTTTTAATTTGCGTATTTTGGCGGCCATTTGGGGCACCATTTTCAAATTAAAAGAATCAGATAAAAAAAATAAAAAAAATACTAGAATTTAAATGCCAATGACCAGGCACACATATTCCAACATTAAATTCATTATGCATTTATACTGGTTGATATTAAAGACCATTTTCTTTATTTTGCCTATTTTGGCAGCCATTTTGGGCCGACATCTTGGACTTTTAGACATGGCAAAAACTTCAAATACTAGAATTTAAATGCTCATTAACCGGGTAGCCATAGCTTAACATTAATTTTATGAATTTATTATTGTTTGATATTAAATACCTGATTTTCTTAAATTTTGCCTATTTTGGCGGCCATTGTGGGCGCCATCTGGATTTTTATGAGATGGCAAAAACTTCAAATACTAGAATTTAGATGCCAATGACCAGACAGCTATATTCTAACATTAATTTTATGAATTATTACATTTTTTGATATAAATACCATTTTTCTTTAATTTTGCCTTTTGGTGGGCCATTTGGAGCCATCTTGAATATCGCCTGAGTGCCGGGAAA
>JAMKCH010025831.1:0-92034 GCA_023653785.1 Ophioderma brevispina
CTGTGTTACTAGGCATGTTGAACGTCTCACCGGGCATGTTTCTCGATTGTTAACTCCTATGCACGAAAGTGCCATTTTTAATTTGTCATCAAATTTCAAAATACGTCATTTCAAGAAGAGATTTACCATTGTGTGATTTTTTTGCCCAGTAAATGTGTAACATTGTCAGTGAACATTTTTACATTTTTGTAACAGGTTAAGGAGCCTAACTTTTCCAGAAAAGTGTAACTTTGTCAGGGGACTTATTTATGTTGAACTGTATATTAAAAGGTTTTAAAGTGAAAACATCAATTAAAAATTTGATTTGCTGTAAAATTGACATAACCCCATGATGATTTGGAGGTTTTCTCATTAATTATCCTTAAAATTACTTTTGTGTCCAAACAGTCGATCTTGATTAGGAGTTACCACAAAAATTGAATCAGGCAGGCCATTGCAGCAACTGGAAATCAAATATTTATCTATAGTTTGTTGATCAAAAACTGTCCATATGCAATTTTATATGGTATTGACCACACCTTTTTTCATGTGTTTTAGAGAAATGTGCAAAAATGGCCTTTTTTTGTGATTAGACCCCATTCATTCTTAGACACTATAACTTTCAAGTTAAACTTGACATGATCCTGCGCTTTTTCACCAAATGCATATCATATGAGGGCAACTTCCTGAGAAGTCTTGATCCAAATTTAAGAACATTTTGATATATTGGGGAAAGGTATTTCCATTAGTCCGCATCATTTTTTTTTGTGATTAAAAATGGCAAAATAACTCCTTTTTGGCCCCAAAACGGTGTGTAGATACATGAAACCCACAAAAGTTGGTATCATTCATGTAGATAATAAATTATCTTCAATAGGACACCAGACAAGGTGATTGAAGGCTCACATAGGACATACCCTCAAAATACTGTCATTAGCCAAAACGTCGTCCATTTATGGCCGCCATGCTTGGATTTCGAGGTGCCCGCAACAAAATTTAATTGGACACCTGTGAATTCTTGTGTATTATCATAAAACTACCAAAAAAATCAAGTGTGGCTTAGTTTGTAGTGATATGGCAGGTAACTCAATAACTAAGCATGATTTTGGATTTGCCCTTAGCTTATTACACACACTCCTATGGCACTGTTATAGTACACGTAAATGTTTACGTCATCAAAACAAAACATCGATTCATCTCAAACTTGAATGAGCTTTAGGTGACTATCTCTTTAGTTTCTAGTTGCTATTTTAATTAGTAATAATTATAAAATATTTAAGAAATCTGAGTCAGCCTTTAACACTGCAAAACCCAAAACTAGTCATAAACTAGTCAAGATGGTGTCCTAATTGACTAGTTCGCCAGAGTATTTCTTTACTCGTCGCCTGACTGGTTTTCTAGTAACCTGACTAGTAAAATTTAATAGTGAAGAGCTTTCAATTAATCATTCGACTAATACCACTAGTCAGGCGAATCTAGTAAAACTAGTGGGGAGACAGTAAAAAAGCACATCGGGCTACAGTAAATACTAGTCTGTAACTATCAATCTGGACTAGTTTTGGTTTACAGTTGAATTCTACAATCAACATAATTTCCTGTTCTCTCAATAAATCAAGTGTAATGTGTAACCGGCGTGAGAGCAGACTATCGTCCGTTGGGAGCTACAGTCCAAACTCCATAGACCGATAACGGAATAAAGCGTGAAATTAATGTTGCGCGAAAGAGTCAACTGAATTTGAGTGCCCATTCTTTATTTAAACCGCTGTAGGTAGACTATGAGTCCTTCAACTATAAAAAAAACTTCTACCCGGGTTGCATTTAATTTTATAATATTAAAAAAAGAAAAAACCTAAAAAATTAAAAAAAAAAAATATTTTTAACACTTAAGTGCCTAAGGGGGGGCGGGTCCAAGTATTACCCAGATTTGTTTTTGTTCGTCCGATTTCTCACTCGTTGAAAAATTTTCTAAACTCTAATTTTTTTGTAATTGTGTACATTTTGATGCGCTTCTTTCCATAACAGAATTGCTAAAATTTCTTGCCCTTATGATATAATTAGCTTTGGGGTCCCTAGGAACTCCCCACCCCCCGGCAACCACGGGGAGTGTGATTTTTTAAAAAAAATCAAATTAGGCAAACCCTTTTGCCAGAAATTTTTTCTGCTTATGTATGTTCATAAGCGGAAACAAAATTAAATTAATAATCAGAAAAAATAAATTAACCCTTTATGTGCTGAAGAAGCGATTCCATCAATCGAGCCACTGCGCGCCATTGCTGTCAAACCTATGGCAAATACGACTGCCCTCACAAAAAATCCAAGAATGGTACAAAATGGTAATGTTTGTGTTAAATAATGTAATTGGTCCTTCTAGAGCAGATATAACCATCAAATGATTTGCAATGGGTATTCTGGCTGTGGACCAGGGTCGCGGAAACCTCATGTTACTTTGTGAGCGATTTTGACGCATTCCGAAACAATGATTTGCCCTAATTTCCAGATGACAAACCGAACTCATTTTATTGCAAAACCTGTGGCCTTGGTCTTAATCCCCCTGAATGCTATGAGTTTCCATTTCATTTGAAAATTCCCATCGGGAAAGTGGTTTCCCTCCCTTAGGGGGTTCCACCTTAGGCACCAATGTTATTGAAACAACTTAGGCACTTAAGTGTTAATTGAGATAAATGTTTTGATTCGGTGTTCGGCCATACAGTGGAACCCAATAACTGGTCCTTCCTGTAGGACTACCACTCTAACCCTGTTATCTGTCCCTCTGTCCCTAACTAAGCAGTTTTTTTATGACCCCTCCCTAAGGGTGAAGCGACCGTGTGATCCACCCCACATTTTTTGTAGGTCTACTCAATAAATCACTATATAGTAAACAGCAAAAAAGTCCCTAAGTAGGACTACCCAGTAATATGGCCATCCCCGGAAGTACTACTTTTCGATCATTTCACCCAACCATCATATATTACACACCCCCCTAGCCCCCTAAAGGTTAAGCGATTAAGGTGATCCACTTATAAAAAAAAGGAGGACTAACTCAGTAAATCACTTTACAAAAACCGAAAAAGATTCCTTCAGTAGGACTACCCAGTAACATTATGGCTCACGCACTCTCCAAGACTACTTTTCGACCACAACCCATCCACCTAATAGGGCTTACTCAGTCAATCACTATACAGTACACAAACAAAGTCCCTCTAAAAGGACTACTCTAGTCACCGCACGCATATACGCACGCATAGCACACGCACGCACGACAGTAATCAGTATTGCTTTGTAACTCATTGTTACATTTTCTGTCAGTTTCATGATAACTTGTGGAACCTAAAGTGAACATTAAAATTTCTTGGTCACTGTCGTCAATTCACCCTGTAATTCCAAGTTTTAAAATCTGATGTCAGATTTTATGAAAATGATGGATAACGTGGAAAAAAAGCTTTCAATGCGGCCGGTAATTTGTTCTCACAGTCAGATTTTGAAATGGTGTAACCCCGATAGTCGTACAGAGTTACTTTACTCTTTCTACTTTAATAGTTTGTACTGGAATGTTCATTTCAATTATAAAGCTAAAATAATACGATAATTGAAAAATTTTTCTGGATTCAATTTTTATGTTGCTTCTCTAATTCGCGTAAAAAAACCTCACTTCAGTTTTATAAAAGGTGAAAAAAAAAATCATTATTCCGTTCACTATATTGAGAGAAAATTCTCGCGTCAATTTTTTTTGACATTAGAATCGGGAACAGCTTCGCGGCAGATTTTTAAGTGGTTTGACACAAAGTAGCCTCTATCATTAATAATTATTGGAAATCCAATGATATTATGCGAATATTCCCCCAAGTTTTTTATGAGGGTTTAAAAATATATGAAATTAACCGGCATGCAAAATAAAATATTCAAAGAATGACAATAACAGACTTTCTCAACTATTTATTATTTAATGTTTTCTGTGGTGTTTTTATAAGATGTGTATGGTACTTGGCTTCAGGTTAAGACAAAGACTGCATCTAGTTTCAGTCAATTAGGAGTAAAACGAATGTGTTGTCTTTTTTGCAAATAATTGCTGATTTGTTTAAATTTTCTCTAGAAAAGTGAAAAATAGAATTCCATTTTCAAAATAGAATGTGTTATAGGGTGGAAAATGTATATTTCGCAATTTTAGCGACTCAAACACCTTATTATAGAACTAAAATGCTCTCATTATATATAAACTAATCATTTCCCAAAACTGAAACAATCAAGATTAGCTTTCGAATTTTGTAACATACTTACCTTTATTTATAACGCGTCTCTCCGCAGATCTAAGCACCTTTCGGACTAATGCAAACGGCAAAAACAACAAAGGTAAAATTCACACAGTGAAAAAACACACGATTGTGCAAAAAATGTAGGGTTTTGAAGACAGTGAGTGTTTTTGCTTCCCGGATGTACATAGGTAGAGTGTAGTTTGTTCCACGAGCGTAATCCTGCAATTGAAATTGAGCAACTATAGAAGACAATATCATCAGAGAGTTAATGAGGAGAAAAGTGCGTTGAGCACTGCCTGCCTAACCTCATCATAATTACTACATTTGTCAAATGGCAAGTCATATCCAATTAGGCGAAATAGGAAAGAAGCATTTTAATCTATCCAAGAAGTCGCTTCGCTGCCTAACAATAGAACGTAACTTGAAAGGAAAAGGGCCAAGTACAAAACTTAATTTTGTTTAATGTACTTTTCTGAATTGAATTTGTACAGTTTTAAAACAATTGATTCATTAATTCATCACTTCACTGTAAAAACAATGTTTAGGAGTTAAACGCTTTTCTGTGGTCACTGTGAAAACGTTATCTTTAAAAATGTTTAAACATGTTAAGCATTTTGATTGCAAGTATTTAAGAATATGTCATTAGAATTAAGGAATTCAAAATGATATTTAGAATTAAACAGAGTAAGGATGGGAAAATAATTAAATTCTTACTGAGCACTATACACGGTATGTTAATACTGTTTGATCCTTCTACACTGTTCCTAAAATGTACACTGACAAAGTAGTTCCCCGAATTCTTTAGAGTAAAGAATTTGAATTTAGGCGATGTTAATTACACAATTGTGTTTGCGTTTTTTGTGTTTAGGCCAAGGTTTTTATTTCCAAATACTTCATCCAACGTGCTTCAACTATTAAGAACTACGTTGGATCATGAGTAGGAACAGAAACACACATATAGAGCTCAAATTGGCATGTAGGTGCATTTTTGTTGTTTATTTGACGCTAAATAGCCTTTCTTCCAAATTTATTTTTTATTGTAATTTTATATGGCCTAAAAAGCCATAATTTGCCATTTTTTTCAAAAAATCGACCGAAACGGTGCAAAATGTAAAACTTTACCCCATAATCGGATAAAATTCAAATAAACCCTGTTTAGCGTCAAATTTTACTTTTAATTGGAGAATTTAAACAAAAAAGTGCATGGAAATACCAATCGTCTCCAAGATGAAGGCCGTAACTGGTACGCTTAAAAAATCAAAGATGGCTGCCATTATTATGCAAACCTGGTGACCTTTGACCTTTAAAGCAAATAGTTTGTTCCGGTATCCCCATATGTTTATTATGTCAATACATGAATGTTGTAGGTCCTTCATTATGGAAGTATGATGAGTCCCCATATCACTTGTGTGAACAGCGCAAATCCATTGTTACCATATTCAGGATTCAATAGCACACCTGCCTCATACAGGTAGTATTTCACATATTAACGTACATTACTTTTAGCAGTGACCCTCTGTTTTGACCATTGCACATCATATTGACCGTGGAGCACACATTATTAATGGTACCATATTTGACTTGCACCGGTATGTAATAAACTTGAGGCGTTTTCATTATGCATAGATTCAACCCTTAGATATTTTGACTGTTTCTGCATGTCGCCCTGGTTGAAGAAGCCCCTATCGAGAGATGCCAGCTGCGGCACGCTATATGTTTCTCATTAAGTATGCCCGATATTTGTCCTAGCCTGAGTCCCCGGCGGCCCTCACTCACAACTAAAAAACATGGCGGATAAAGATGGCAGTGCACACGTGTTGAAGGACTGAAGGATTTAGACTAATATTTGCGAATCAGTGAACGAACATTCATATGGCTTCTACAGGAAGTTTTCATTATCATGCATGGCTGCCGGTGTGGTGTCGACTTGTCACAATAGATGCAACTTGTCACAATGGATTCTGGTAAGTTATAGTTTCTCCTGCTGTAAATGTGACACGTGGCTTAGCTTTAAGAATGTGAGCAAAATGCTGAGATCATTAACCCTCGTCTTACCGGGGGAGTGGTTACCAACCCCCCTCTCCCGTCCCCAGTGAACTTTGCTCAGGTGCGCTAAAATGCCAAAAGCTTTTCGTATGTGGAAAATGTCAATTTTGCCGACTTGCGGACTTGATGACGTCATTGTGACGCCATACTAGGTATGTTGGTACTTATATTGATATCAATGGAAAGAGGAAGATCATATGTATCCATTGTTATCTAAATCATAAGCATCGGGTGCTTTATAACGAATTCTCGAGGGGGTGGTAACCACCTCACTTTGGTAATCCGTGTTACTAAAAGGCTTGGTAAGACGGCAGAGGTTAAGTCTTTGAAATAAGGAACTTGATTTCCCTAATAGTAAACATGTATACATTCAGTCCAAAACAGTGGCACCGTATCAGGGAATATTGAAAACAGCTGGTTAATTTGAATATTTATTAATCTTTCCCTGCAGATAGCCAGCACACACAACAGTGTGGTGAATAAGAATAATTTACTGGGTGAGCCTTATTTAATTGACTGACTCAAAAAAGTAAGGAAAATAATTTACCGTGTCGGCCAAATTTCATTTCCATGAATTCCAACAACATGTTTGCTAATTTATAGTATAATAGCTTATATGCTATAAACAATTATGTTAATTGTTAAGTGGCATTGCGTTTCAGTTGGGCCCATTTTTGTTACACACACTTGATTCAGGAGCATGCTTAAATCAATAACAGCATTTTTTGAAGAGCGCCCCCAATTTTCAAATTTGATATTTTTGCACAGTTATGTTGGTAATTGTCTAGGAAACTATACCTGCGAACGAGAGTGCTCAAAAATGCGTATTTATCATAAAATAAGCGATTTTGTAATTAAAATTGGTATCTCAGATTGTACTTAACGGCAGAGCTGGAAATGTTAAGTTTATGTCCGTCAGATGAAATAGTGCCAACTGCCACCTCAAGAAAATGACCTCTAACTTGACTTGCCTGAACCAATAAAACAATTAAGGGATGAGCGCAGACACGTATATGGCGCTATTTCCCGGCTATTTCATATTGGAAGGCCGTTTCCAACAGCCATTGAATTATTATTGGAGATCTCTGATATTAACTATTCTAATTACAAAATTCCTTCGTTTGTAAAACAGACATTTTCGAGCTTAACCATACACAGGTATAGTTTACTAGCCAGTTACCAATGCAACCGTGTAAACATCTCAACATTTTTGGAAATTGGGGGCACTCTTAAAAAATGTGCTATTATTGCTTTAATAGAATAATAGAATGTTCCTCTGGTATGTATGCATAAACCTTGTCCAAGACATGGTTGGGAATTACCTTGCCATGTTTATGCGAAATTCCCTTAAAAATACAATTTCTGAATGGTACGTAACGCGTACACCATAACATACTAACACAGTGAAGAATATGACATGTTTGAACTATTTTAGTAAGGGTTTTCCAATGATAGCAAATCGATAGAAGCAATTTTGAATGATTGGATGTACGTAGCTTCAATGCTATTTGATAGCCCATGATTAAAAAAATGAAATGACCAATTATGTGATTATGTCAATTTTGGCTGATTGCCGTTCCTGCTCATTATCCACTGTACACTTAACACTAATTAATAACTCATTAATTAAACACAAAATACTCAACTAATATATATTTGCATGCACTTTATATAAATACCACATTTAGTACTTGTAATAAGAGTTACTCATTATTTCAAAAGTAAAAAATTGCTACATTTTCAAGGAGATGCGTAAAATATGGCCAAAGTTATTCAAATAGACCTGAAAAATTGCTTTCGACTGTATTTTCACAAAGAAATCCAGACACTGTACAAGTCTCGCTACAAAATACATTTTAAGAGGCATCACTTTAAAATAATTTTTTTACAGTCCACACCCCATTCCTAAGTTTAGTATAAATTATATTATTACGTTCCAGTATCATTGCATTATTATACCCCTGTTATAATATCCTGATTTTGATGATTTCATATTATTTACATAACTTTTGAGAGCAACTCTAAAAAGAGAAACCCCCGGTTTGTTTACTGAAGGAAAAAGAGATTCCCAAGTTATATAGTGAGGGAGATAGCTGTATGCGTTAATTAGATTGTCACCATATCTAGGAAACTCCTAGAGTCATGATGCAATACTCTATTTTGCTCATTTAATATTAACATTAATGTCCTTGATGCCAAGAGGTTAGACCGGTGTGGCAGGAGATATGGTCCTCCGGGCTCACAGTCCGGGAACAATGGTGAACAATAGGGCAATCGATTCAGTTGACTCTTCACGCAACATTAGTTTCACGCTTTATTCCGTTGTCGTCTATGGAGCCCGGACTATAATTATAATAACTGGTTTATTTAATCTCGTATCGTAGCCGGTAGGCTAAATTGCTAGAGACATACAACAAACTAATCAAACAGAAACAATGCAACTTCAAGGCAGAAGCTTAATCAGCGCCATGTTGCAACATCCAAACAAACTAATCAAACACAAATACACACCGAATGGGAAGTGAGAGCTTTCATGGTTCCTTTGCCCATATCAAATGAACCATGAAGAGAGTGGTAATTCTGAGTTTAACCAATATCACTTATACAAATTAAATCCAGAATTGAGTACCTTGAATAAATCCAGCAAGTGGCCCCACCGAGATTTTGGACCTTGGGTCCAAAGGCAAGCTCCCTAACCATTAGACCACGCCACTCTCTAAAGATACCTGCCGGACTATGAATACTTTCACACCGGGTCTAAAGTTAGACCTGGTCTAAGTGTGATTTTGTCCCACCAGAAAAAACACATTTTCCTTTACACTAACGCGAGGTATTTATTTTGAAATTTGCATTTAAATCTTTCACATTTGCTAGTTACTTTACGAAGAAAGTGCGAATAACTATCAACTTAAGGCAAAACTAATTTTGACTTAGTTTAAACCCGGTCTAACTTTTTGTCCATACGGACCTTAGTGACCAAGGGGTTTTCACTCCGCTCCCATTAGTGCCCACACTAAGGAAACCACTTTCCCGACAGAATTTGTTTGCACAAAATTTATACCACATGTAAAGGGTCCTAAGAACAACACCAAATCAGCAATAAAAAATAAAATTTATTATTTGGCTGCAAATTAGGTGCAAAACATTGTTTTCAAAACACGCGAAAATTGGGCAAAAAGACGGAAAATTCCAATGAGCCTTGCACATGCATCAAACTTTTTGAAAACTTATTTCATGTTGATATCTAAGAACCAAACTACATATATTTAACACGAAACTTGCAGTTTAGACAATCCTGTATTTTTACCGGTGTTGCTAAATACACGTCATTTTCCCATAGAGTTTTGTACAGTAACGGTTTAGCAACGTCCACAATTAAATTATTTTTATTGTTAGTAATAACTGTTTATACATGTATGTGCGCACATCAGCAAAAAAATGGCTATGAGAAAGTGGCGTGGTCTAGCGATTAGCAAGCTTACCTCCGGAGCGAAGGGTCCTCGGTTCGAATCTCAGTGGGACCACTTGCTGGATTTAATTCGGGAATTCCATTTGGGATTAATTTGTATAACGGATATTGATTAAAACCTGAATGCCAATTTCTCCATGGTTCATTTGAAAATGGGCAAAGGAACCATGAAAGCTTGCACTTCCCATCCGGTGTGTGTTTCGTGTAGTGTGTTTGAATGTTGCAATATGGCGCTGTTAAGCTGCTGCCTCCAAGTTGCATTGTTTCTGTCTAGTAATTATTAAGTTGTAAAGTCTCTAGTAATTTGGCCTACAGCCCACGATTTGAGATTAAAAAAACCTTGATTATTATTATTATTAATATGGTTCTTCGATTTTCAAAAATATTCTCAGACGGCTTCCGTTAGTATGTGTTGATATGGACATCGCAGGGTAATATTTTCTTATGTGTTTCACACTTAAAAGTGCTATACAAGCGGAACGGAATGTTAGATTTTCATCAAATAAAAACACCTTTTAGCTGAAAGAAAGAATATCTTTATCATTGATAAATTACAAATTGATTATTCCAAGCCATTTATAAGAGCCCTAACCTTAAATGTGTATTTTCAATTTATACACAACGGGACGAACACATGTACACACTTTTGTCTCCTGAAAGTGAAAAACACAACGGAAACGGAAATCACCCAACACCTATTTAACTTATAATTAAATGAGAGAACCCTAATTTGATCTGGATGGCAATTAACTAAATGAAGTACCAATGTTAATCACAAATTTAATCTCGATATGTGTCATTAGTGAATGCAAAATCATTAAGTTGTTTTGGTATTCATTAGACATCTGTCATCATAATTCCTCATTGCCAAGTAGCGGCACAAAAAGGCTGTAAATCCAAAAATTGGGGAGGGGATTGCTCTTCCTATGTTCATGTGTTCACAAAGGCATAAGAACAACACACCCATAACAAAAAGAAGCAAAAGAAGGTCATTTTACCATTCTGTTTTAGTGATCATTCGACCCCCCCCCCCCGGCACAAAATGAAATCGGGAAATGAAGCAAAAAATCGGAAGGAAAAAAGGGAGGAAGAAAAGAAAAAGAGAAAGAAAAAGAGGGAAAGAGAGAAGGGAGAAAGAGAGAAGAGAAAGGGGAAAGGAGAAGAGACAAAAAGAAAGGGAAAACGAAAGGGACGGGAGAAGACAAAGAAAAAGGGAAGAAAAGAAAGGACAAGGGAGAAGATGAAAGCGAAGGAAAAGGAAAAGAAATGATTTATTGTACTGTAGTTTCAAACGAATTTATTGTGAAATTTGTGCTCTGAAACACTACTTTTTACCTTTTAAGATGGCAAAACCCAGGAGCTTCCAGGGGCTCCGTCCCCTGGACCCCACCAGGGGCCCTAAGGCGGGCTCCTGGACCCCACCCGTATAGGCCTTTGCTGCAAGACGTTCGCACATTAACCACCCAAAAGTTGGTACAGGAATCGGGAAAAACTCGAGTCTTAAAACAGCTTACAGGCAACACTAATTGGACTACTAGTGGTTTGAACTCAAGACGACAAGATGAGGCTGAACGTACAGAACGTACCTTTTGCACATTATCATGGTATGTCTGGTGGGAATGCTGGCGTATTTTTGCCGCGGGAATTTTGCCGTCTGAACTGCGCTGTCTTTGGTGGCCATTTGTTTTTTTACGTATTGACAATGTATGTAGACTCTCTGCCAATTCCTTTTCGCTTCGTCAAAACTACGCCGCATTCCCACCAGACAGAACCATGACAACGCACAAGGGAATGAACTTATATTAAAGGGGCAGTTCGTGATCCACAGCCTCGTCCCCCCGACTTACCTCAAAAAAAGTTGAGATTTTTATATCATCTGAACCGTTAACATTAGAAATTCATGTGTACTTAATCTTACGTGCAAATTCGGTAATATCTGTAAGAAATTCGCAATTTTGTATTTTCTGTCCGTAAACGGACAGAAATTACAGCACAGTGGCCTATGGGGCCGTGGGAAACACGCAATCGCTCATAACACAAAACCGCAAACTTGCGATCAACTCAAATTTTGTGAATAAGCTTTTCTCAAGGATATCTAGCGAACAATGAATGAAACAGAATGTGCTAAAATCACGAAATGCGCCTATAAGCCATTTTAACGTGTATTTCAAGGGGAGGATTATTTGGTGGTGTGCGCCCTTCTAACCAGTCTCCCAGCTGTGTCTTCTTGTAACAGAATAAAAAAATCATGTTTATCATTTTAATCGTCAGTTGCTTTCAATATAATCCACAAGCATGCTTAAAAATAAATAAAAATACGACTCCAAACAGATTAATTGCAAATTGACCAAAATCTGTAGAATGAATTACTCCAAAGAGAAGCACTGAGTACACGGTACACAAAACTAATAATTTTGAGTGTTACCAAATTTCGACGCACCACCGGAAATCACGGTCATTTTTAGTGCTTGGGCTACGAGGTGATATTTGACATATGGGTACCATATAGAGTGGCAAAACGAGAGTGCTACCAAGTTGTTAAGACTCTTCAACTTAAATAATTTGGGCATGATAGACTTTCTAAAGTAGTAGCTTAAGCCTACTAATTTGCATAAACAAAATGGCCGCCATTCAAGTTGCTCCATAACTGGTTTCAGCCATACCCTGTCTTGTAGAAGGATTATTTTGGTAAAAAAAATGTTACAACATGAGATGTTTGATAATGGACAACCACCAGAAGTCAAATACATACATTCTTAATTATACCTAATTTGCATAAATCCAAAATGGCCGCCATTTTCGTAAATTTTGAGAATAATTTGACTTCAACATTCAAGGTATCATATGGATGAACTTTCGTCCCCTTAGAGCCAGAACTGTCTATGTCCAAAAATGGAATTTTGAGATAGACAAGTTTAAAGTTTGATTATTGCTTTAAAAATAAGAAAATCAAGTATAAGAAGTACTTGAACATTTAGAATATATAGTAATCTTCCAGGTTTATGCTACTTATACTTTTTCAAAGTTGATATATTGGCCTCACACTCGTTGATCCAATGGAAGGTCAAAAAATCCCAAAATGGACATAGACAGTTCTGGCTCTAAGGGGACGCTTTACACTCTAAAGTTTATAATTACATCATTGCACAAGTATAACTATAAACATGTATGTATGCAAGACTTCTAAGGTGACAACATGAGCAAGTAAATTTGAATAAACAAAATGGCCGCCATTGGAATTGCGCCATAACTAGTTTCGGCTATATCCGGACCCGTAGAAGAAATAATTTAGGTTCAAAACTGCTCAAATGAGGTGTTTGATTAAAAACAACCAAAATGAATTCATGGCCATCTATTTTAATAAACCTTATTTGCATATACCCCAAATAACCGTCATTGTTACCCAACATTTCAGCACTTAGGTTGCTTTTAAATGGTGGTCAGTTTTCAATCATGGGTAGTTTAAGTGTTGATCTATTGCACTTGAAATCATATGTCTAATTCCCTACTAAGCGAATCTTTAAAACCCCCTGACAAAAAATCATAGAGTGGGCCCTTTCCTTGGGTTAGTGGAAGTTTGCTCCTAATCTGACACAAAAGAATACTACTACCTCACTTTTCGCGGTGATAGTTCAGATTTTCCTCTAGGACGTTAGGGATATATATATAGTTTTTAAACCACGTTTTTTTTCATACAGAATATCTAATGATCCATTCTTGCACTACATTTAGTGTGTTTCAGTAGTTATTTAATATTTTAAAGATTACCATTTTTGCCATTCATTAGCATAATCGCTATCAATCTGTTATCCATAACATTGTACATAATACCGCATTATACATAACTATTGACCAACTCACCAAGTTCTCATTACAAGTAGTTGGCCCTCTAGTCCTCTTGAAGAGAATGCCACCATATGGCCTGGTTTGGTAGCTTGCAAATAGTGTGTTCTTTGTTGTCAGCTAGGAGCGAAGAAGAGCTGATGGAATAGGCTCAAGAATGGACTACCAGAAGGAGTATGCTCGCACCTCTCCTGTTCAAACATCTATACCAACGACACAACCTAGTAGTGCAGGAACCTGTCGTTTTACCTATGCAGATGATCTTGGAATAGCGCACAAGATGCAGACTTTCACAGTTGTTGAAGAGAACTCTCCAAAGCTGTTTGAGATGAACTCACTCCTTACTACGAGCAAAACCACCTACGTGTAAAATCCATTAAAGGCACAGGTGTGTGCTTTCCATCTACTCAACCGTGGAGCCAAACTCAGCTTAACGTAACCTGGTCGGGAACACCCCCTTGGGCACTGCGATAAAACCCTGCTACCTAGGAGTTGAACTGCACTCTCTCTTTATAAGAACCCACATCAAGAAGATGAAGAGTAAAGTATTTTCACCCAATACCTCAATGGAAGCTAGAACAATCCTAGCAGGAATTTCCTCCACCAGTAGGGTAGCGAGCGTGCAAGAGCGTAGCCTGCCAAATATCTAATGTGAAGCACCCTATGTCTGGACAGAGACCTGCCACTAACCGCCTTAAATCCAAAAGTTTTCTTGAGCAAAGTCCAACCTTTGAATGAGTCTCTCCGTAGTTTAAGAGAGTAACATTATTGGTATTGAAACCTGATGAGAATCTTCCACCTGGAGCTGCATCCTCATGGTCTGCATGGTTGCATCTAAGGTTTCTGCAGAAGGGAGGCTACCTGAAGGAGATCAGGACACTACCTGTTGTTTGTGGCACTGCACCACAGACAATGGGACAATCTCTTCGTCTGCCCACTGTTGGAGCACAATGCCCTGTAATGGGAAAGATCAACCCATGCCAATAAACTTGACGCATCATTCAAATGCCTCCTACCGCTTGATCAACTATGTCTTTTCGTCCAACACCAATGGAGAAACATATACAATTTAAGCAAGGAATTGCCCCATCAGACATATGTTATATGTAGCGAGCATGCACGAGCGTAGCTGCCAAGTAACTAATGTGAAGCACTCTTTGTCCGGACAGAGACCAGCCGCCTTAAATCCAGTTTCTTAAAGCAAAGTCCAACCTTTTGAATCAGTCGCTAAGGAGCATAAGAGAGTCGCATTGTGGAAAGAAACACTTGCTATCAACCACTTAACATCTATTGTATGAACCCGTGAGCAATCTTCCACCTGGAGCTAACTGCTCACGAGCTGAATGGCGATGCCTCATCAACAGATTGAGAACTAGAATCGCCGATCTAAGGTTTCTTTGCAGAAGTTGACTACCTGGAACAGAACCACAGACAGTGGAAAAACATCTCTCTGCATGAAGGGTCAGACAGTTCTCAATGTAGGAATCGGCCAAGTTGTTCACGTCTTTGATTGGGTGATCTAGTTCACTACATGTGAACTTTGAAGTTTGTTAACGTGGGATTTGAGGAGTTTTTTAGTCCAGAACATTGCTTTTGCCTGCAAAAGCGCTGACGATCACTTCAATTACTGTATATGAATGCATACCTTTGATGTACCTTGTCCTGTTTTGATTCCACACTTCATAAACATATTGCGCTAATGTCATTGGGGGTTGAAGGCTAGGCTGAGGATGCTACAAACTAATTCAAACTTGGGTGCAGCATGTATGGTGTGGCAAGAAAAAAAAGGGGTGTGTCGTTCATCTTGCGAGCTTTTTTAGACCCGTATTCTTCCGTCGCGGCCAATGCAACAAATCTCTACAAGTGACATCAAAGAGTTCACGTTGTTAGTATGCAGCTAGATTACCAATCAAAGATGAGAACAAATTGCGGTACTAATTGTTTTGTTGAGCAAAGAAAGGGAAATTGAATCTGGCCAGCTTCTTCCATGTGAGGACTTGGCCTAACCCTTCATGCAGAGGGGCAAACTATATGGTGCCGTAGAATCCTCTCCAAGCCCCATGGTCATGGATGGATTATGGGATTGTACGTCCAGAGGTAATTTGGATCCATCAAGGTGGGATGAATGGCAACCTGCGTAGACGTTGTTTTAGAGTTTTACCTTGCAATAACTGCCCAAGAGTGTGCAGTTGCCAGACTGTGTATTTATGGCTAATGGGATGTCCTGTATAGATTTGTGCCAGGTATCGACAATGTGAAACATGAAGGTGAGGTCATTACATTGGACAGTGCTGATAATGAATCTGGGACGAGAAGAGATAGACTATTAAAGGAGGCAAATACAGAGGACTAGATGGCAAAATACTTGTAATGAGAACTTTGTGAATTGATGAATAGTTATAATGCGTCGGTAAAATAAATTTTATTTATGGCCAAAATAGGGCATGCATCTTTATTTATTTGAAATAACTACTGAAACACATTGTAGTACAAGGAATGGATCCTCAATATTCTATATGCAAATTAGTGCTTTAACTATGTATATGTCTGATTGTAATACATTACAACTGTGAGTGTAATCATAACACTTAAAAAACGCCCATGATTCAAAGTGGCCTGGCAATTCAAAGAGCACGCAAGTACAGACATGCTGATTTGGCAACATGGCGACCGTTAGGGTATATGCAAATTAGATTATTAAGATGTATGGCTATGAATTCATGTTATTTTAATCAACACCCCATTGAGCATTTTGTACTAAATATTTCTTCTATGAGTCAGGATATGGCAGCAACTAATTATGGCGTCAATTCCAAATAGCGGCCATTTTGTTTATGCAAATTAGCATGCTCCATCAGTGGGTCATCTTGAAGTCTTGCATACGCACATGATTATAGTTTACTAGTGTAAATTGTACTTGTAAAACTTAAGAGACTGAGATGTCCAGAAATATGCTCCCCCAATCCTGGCCACCGTCTTTGTATGTGATAAGATGATGATTCAGTAACTTTTCTGTCGTTGCACGACAAACTCAAAGCACGGTGTTTCTATGGGGACATTACTATGAGTCAGAAGTTCAAAACTAGGTTGGCGGTTTTCTTTCGTGCTTGTTTGTCCAGTAAACCTCCGAAAAGTTCTCGGTAGGTGTCTAACATCCAATCAAATGCAATTTGAGAGAAATTGTATCTCAAAAAATCTCCTCCTGTCACTTTAAGTGTAAGATTCCATCATTTGATACCTTACCAATGACAGTTTAAGTCAAGTTATGCTCAAAATTTACGAAGATGGCGGCCATTCTGGATTTCTCTGTCAGCAAAATAGTTAATAATTAAAAAATGCACGGATTTGGGTTCTGGTGGTTGGTTCCATTTCAACCACCTCGTGTTACCATATTTTCATTCACTAAAAGAATTCCTTCTACGAGACAGGATATGGCCGCAACTATTTATGACGAAATTTCAAAGGCGGGCATTTTGTTTATGCAAATTAAGCATGCTTAGGGTTGTCACCTTCCAATAAGAAGTCATTTATAAAAGACATGTTTCTAGTTATAATTCGTAACAAGAGTGTAATGTAACTTTAAAGTGCTTGTTCAACCCATGTCACACCTTGAACATTTACTGTTAAAGTCAAATTTATGATCCAAATTATTAAAATTGCGGGGCCATTTTTGGATTTATGCAGATTATTTATTTAAACATGTATGGATTTGAATTCTGATGGTTGTCCATTGTCAACACCTCATGTCCCTGAAAAAATTCCTTCTAAAAGACATAACATATATCTAAAACTATTATGGATCATTTCCACAATGGCGGGCCATTTGTTTATGCAAATTAACAGGCTTAAGCTACTACTTTGGAATGTCTATCATGCAAAAGTATATATATGATGTTTCTGAATAAGTTGATAGCACACTCGCTTTGCCACTCCTGATGGTACCGGACCAACCTATCTGGCCCCATGACTTATGTAGAATTCTCCCCTCGGTAAGTTTCCACAATGCCTGTAGAAGGTGCAGAAGAAAAGGCTGTAAATGCAAAAATGTTTGAGGGAAAATTCCTTCTTATGCTCACAATTTCACAAAGACATCAGACGGCACATCCATAACAAAGAGGAGCAAAAACAGGCCATTTTACCAGTGTGTTTTTGTATGGATTTTCCTTAAAAAAATTGGTTGTAGGCACGGGCAAGATATCTTTGGTGATGTGCTAACTTTAGGGGGTTTATCTGGTGGCAAATTGGCAGTCATATTAGCAACAAAATACCTGAAATATATTAAAATATTTGACTACCCTTGGCATGCAAAATCGGGTATAGACACAAACTCCGTGTGATTAAGCCGCAATATATGACTAAAAATGGTGATTGGCAGCCTTTTTAAAATGGTGCACCAACCGCCGCCACAGGTTCAAATCTAGCTGGAGTCCCGTTTTGAAATGTTTGGTTGTGGTCGCATATTAAAGGCGCAACGAGAGATTTCACCCTATTAAAAACACAAAGTCTGATTTTTTGCCCTGATCCAAGCTTTCCATAAAAAAATATCACGATCTAAAAGATTAAGCTGAGAAATGTTTCTCTTTTGATCCAAAATTGTGAATTTCTAAATTTCGTATAGGAGCAAATACGAAATTCAGCCTATGTTTTATATTGAAATATAATAAGCAAATCAAGATCACCCTTGTCTCTCTTTTAAGACATTTCTGAAGTCAAATACAAGGTAAGAGATCTAATCTCAAAATCTCTCGTTGCACCTTTAAGCGTGTAACAAAGCGTGCACTTCTATCACAAGTGCACGATTTTGCTCCAGATGGGTCTTAATAGGCCAAGAATTTTAGTTTTAACGTGGAAATTTCTGGGAACAAGCTGAAAATGTCAGGATTGGTGCAGAAATGTGTCTAGAATAACATACTAAAAGTCCCCTAAAATCCTCTTTGTGCTTTTTCAGAAATAAGGGGGCAAAGTTTGTACAGGGGTAAAATTACAAAATATTAGAATTGTCCTTAAATGTGTTCCAACATTTTTGTCATGTCCCAAGGATCAATAAAAGGTATAGTTTGCCCTATCTACAACCTGTAGTTTAAGTACTACAGACCTAAATCATTCAAGGTCATCCTGGGGTAAATATTTTAAAATGATCCAATTTCATTGAAACCAGATTCAAATTGCTCGTAGAGTCATATTAAAACAGAAAATGTTCATTCAAATCACCTACATGGATTCAATATTGACATATAAGAGCAGAAAGCAGTGACCCCCATAGAGCCTGTAGAACCCCATCACACTTGGCCCTGTAATTTTGCAAGTAATGACCATCACCTGTTTAAATATTAATTTGGTGTTCATGTACAACTAGATGAAGAATTTGACACATCTTTCAGAAGAATCCGACCCCAGGATTTACCCCAGGATGACCTTGAGCCTTTTTTACCATATAGTTATTAAACTACAAGCCATAGATAGGGCAAACTATACCTTTTTTTAATCCTTGGGACATGACAAAAATGTTGGAACACATTTAAGGACAATTGAAATATTTCGTAATTTTACCCCTGTACAAACTTTTCCCCCTTATTTCTGAAAATGTACAAAGAGGATTTTTGGGGACTTTTAGTATATTATTCTAGACACATTTCTGCACCAATTCTGACATTTTCAGCTTGTTCCCAGAAATTTCCACCTTTCCATTGTTTATTTTATTAATACTCTTGGCCTATAACCCTCTGGACTAAACTCAAACAGGGTAGAAAAACAGGCAAATCAAACTAAGAGGCTAAATATTGTTCAGTAATTTATAGTAACAGTAAATATTGTAACAGTTTTTGCTGCAGGCGATTACTTGGTATGCTTGAGGATGGTTGTGTCGTGATTGACGCTGGGCAGGCTGAAGCAGGGCGTCGATCGGCAGAGCCAGGAGGCCGTGTCTAGCTTTGTGAAGGATACAGAGTCTATTTGCAGTTCTTCTATTCTTTAAGGTGTCCCAGTTTAAATCTTTGATCAGTTTGGTGATGCTAGAGTGTTTGTCATAAGTATTTGTGACAAACCTTGCGGCTCTTTTTTGGATCATTTCAATTTTGTTTATGAGATCTTGTTGATGGGGGTCCCAGACTGAGTTAGAATATTCAAGTAACGGTCTCACCAAAGAAAAATATGCTGTTTGCTTAATAGGTTTAGAACAAGAATACAAATTACGTCTGATGAAACCCAAGGTTTACTTAGTACTAGCACTATTGAATGGAGCAACCTATTTTTTGAGTCTGTGAATCTCAATAATATATTATGTATAGAAGGTGGTTCCACCGGTATTCTTGAACGAATGTATGCCAACAAATTAAACAAATTTTGGTACGATGTTTTATCAGCTTGGTGTTGCTTTGTTAAGGCTCATCCCCCCTTAGAACAATGTGATATATTGAAGAGTTTGTTATGGTATAATGGCAAAATAACAATTGGTGGTAAAACTGTTTATTATCAACATTGGGCCAAGAGGGGTCAGCTTTATAAGTGATATTCTGGATCACGATGGCAATTTTCTCACCCTTGATAGTTTCAGGAATAAATATAATATTCGCACAAATTTTATTGAATATGGTGGGATAGTGAGGGCTGTCAAAAAGTCCTTTAAACCTGAGATTGACGTAATAAATTCAAATATTTCATGTCCATTTAAACCTTTTAATTTTGAGGTAATCTTGAAAGATAAAAAAGGTTCTAGACGAATTTATGATGCCCTCATCACTAGGAAAAAAGTTTCGAGGAAATATATCGATAAATGGAATATCAAAATGAACCTTCATGCATTTTGATACCAACGATTGGTCCACTATTTTTAATTTACTTTTTAAATGGACTACAGACACCAAATTAAGATGGTTTCAGATTAGAATCAATCATAGGATTCTGGCTGTTAACTCATATCTCTATAAAATTGGTAAGAAGGACACAGGTCTGTGCACATTCTGTAATGATGATGAAGAAACATTAGTGCATCTTTTTGGCCAATGTAATATCTCTTTGTTGTTTTGGAGGAAGATTGTGAAATGGTTAAAAGATGCTCTGAATGTTAATCTTGGTATTGACAACGAATTGTACTTATTTGGTATTAGAAACCCCAAGTTATCTGTCCTCAATTTGATTTTATTATTATGCCGTTTCCACATTTATAAAATGAAGATGGCGGAAAATCCCCAAATTTGGGGCTTGTGCAAAGGGAGATAAAAGGTATTATGATCTAGAAAAGTTTATATATACCCAAAATAGGAAAGTCCATAGTTTTGAAAAAAAAAAGTGGAACTACTTTTTACCCTTATTCTCAGAGTCCTAGTACATTTCTAGCATGTTTTTGGTTGGTCATGAGATATATGGAGTTAAATATGGTATTTGGGCTTAGCCCTTCTCCACTAATTACCCCAATTGGTGTTTTTAATAATAATAATGGCCAATGGAAGGGCATGAAGGTATGTCTGGCACTTTGAGAGTTAATGTCCCTTTATTTTGGGAAGTTATAGTGTATGCAATGTACTATAGTGATGATACTATACACCTGTTTGTACTCAGTTCTTGTAATTTATTGTTACCATTTAAATATGTAATTGTGTATGTGCTGTTTTTGAGAGCTAATATTTTTTGTTAATAAAAGTTTCCCTCTGTGGGAAAAAATGGAAAAAAAAACACTTAAGTGGAGTGAGTGATTCAATAATATTGGCTTAGATATGCTGGAAATGAAGTGACAGATAGAGATGGTGTATGCCTAAATGGCGAATAATAACGCGATTGTACTCTAGTTCCCCTGCTTTTTGTGCAATTGGACCTAGGGTGGACATATACAACCATTAATCATCATTGAGCCACTTACGCCTCTTGGTGTATAAGGCCTGGATGAAAGAAATCAATCAAGCCTATACGGAATAAAGCATAAACCCCATTATAATTGAGAATACTAGGGAGTCTCATATACAACCAACATATTGGTTTTATTACCTATGTCCATTTGCACACTACATGGGAGAGGTTCATACCTTTAGCACTAAGCATGACCACATGTGCAAATGCAGGTCTGTAATAAGTTTGCCGTTTTTGAACTTTCATATCATGGGGTCGCATGGTATAAAGTTATTTATCCACACTTTAATTTTTTTTTTTCCCCTAGGCCGTTTCAAATGACCTTAAGTAACGGATTTCATTGTGAACGTAAGCGACTGTTGCTCCACTCGTGGCTGTAAACGTCAATCATTGTTTTTAAGTGCCTCCCACACAAATACTAAGTATCGCGTATTTCATAACCAAACTCTTAGATATTGCTCTCAGGAAAATATAATAAATTAAAGAAAGAAAAGGAAATCGCCAACGTCCATTTGGCTTAATTAAATGAGACAAGAAACCTGTTAAGAGGCATCATTTTGTTTTGGATTGTAATTATCTAAAGGAAGTTCCCAATGTCAATCATGACAATAATGCATCTCGATCTGCGTCATTACAATGGTCAATGGCAAATCATTAAGTTGTTGTCATATATAAACAGAAAACTTATAATTATTTAGACATCCGGCATCATGAAGATAAGACGTTCCTTGGAGCCTTAGGTTTCATTGCCCTGATCATCTTTAGTTGTTTAAAGCACAGTTATGGGCAGGAATCATGTGAGTACAATAACGTAGATGGCTTAATAAATCTGAGGGTTTCACTAGGGCGAAGTACGTTTAAGTGTATTCTTTTATTTGAGTGTATCTTTAATAGTCCATTTTAAGAAATCTAAGCGTAGCACTTATGCACTTGTCAATTTCAATCCCGGCCCTGGGGGTCCCGGGACATAGCGGGGTATATGCCGGGACATAGCCGGGCATGTACAAAAAAGTATTGCCCCGCAAGCCGGGATGTTAGCCGGGACTTGGCCGGGAATGTACTTTAGCTTGTCCCCGCCCTGCCGGGACAATCATTGATGATAGCTGGGATTTAAGCCGGGAGGTACAAAAAAATTTCCCGGCTCCGCCGGGACATAAACGCATGTGTCACACCATATAAAACCAGGCTATCAGTGAGCAGTATCGCCCGTCAAATCTGTAGTATATCACCATTTTATATAGATACCATTGCAGTCTGATCTCTTCCATGTCGTAAAAGGCAAGCTATACAAGTAGCACACACGCACGTCGAGATATCAAGTAATCCGAGGATCGATATTTTCAACGTAAAATCGCCAGAAAAACATCAAAAATCAACAGGAAAATGTTTAATATCACCTGAATCACAAGAAATTCCTAGAAGTTTGTCTGATTAATTTAATTCATAAAATCACCGTAGGTAGTGAAAGCTAATTGATATTTCTTGCTAAATGCCAGGAATATTGTCATTTCATTGCATAAAACGCGGGCATTTTAATATGAAAATGAAAATATTGAATCGCTATGGAAACAAATAAATGCTCATGAAATACATTCTGTTAGCTCAAAATACTTCTCGAACTGCCGCATGTTCCGATATAAATCAAAATTAAATGTAATCGCGATTTCCGAACTTGTTTTTGGCAGTGTTATTCCCATTCCAATTTTCCATTTTATCGGGATCATTGCAAGTTTTTTGAACCGCCGCGCCGTTCAGCCAAGAGTACATACAGCCTGTCCAGGCTCCTGCGTAATGTCAGCTCAATTTACCGCAAGGCGCGCCGAGCTGAGGTCCCCGGCCTTGGGGTCTAACATTTAGAGAACGGGGGAAAATTGAAGATTGCTCAATAAATCTGAAAAGTATAACAAATCTATTTTAATTGCACATAAATTTCCTTTTTTTATTTGGAAATGTGAAGAAAGATTTAAGTAAAATTGTAACCATTTAATATTGATAGTGGGGTTGGTTGGCTTGGGCAATAAGATCTTGGAATGGTTAACTTTTTTTGTTCAAGCGAAACACAATG
The DNA here is from genome assembly GCA_023653785.1 of Ophioderma brevispina. NCBI lineage: Eukaryota > Metazoa > Echinodermata > Ophiuroidea > Amphilepidida > Ophiodermatidae > Ophioderma > Ophioderma brevispina. Next base: position 23,495 of record JAMKCH010025831.1, read on the forward strand.
TTTTCAAATCAAATATTTACTAACGTGTCTTTTAATTTGAAAAATATACCCAAACTACTGTTTTTCTCATAATTTGGTACCAGTAACAACTTTTAATGAAAATAATAAACTTTCCCTTTTTTCCAGGCCCTAGAAATATAACTTGTCCAGATTATATCATATATTCGCCTTTAAAAAAAAAATCACAACAGACTCAGCCTGAAGGAAGTTTAATTATTTATTTTATTTGAGAAAACTCACTAGTACAAATAACAATTTCGGCAAAAAAATAAATAACGAAAATACTGCTGACTCTTAAATCCGCCACTGATTTCAAATACGCGCGAGCTGGCAATCCCTCTTGAAACAGGAGGTGTCGGGATACACAGAGGTAAAATAATCCACGGCAGGGTTGTCAACTCTCACGCAATGGGCGTGAGTCTCACGCATGAGGGATATAGCTCGCAATTGAGTGCCCAAGTAAGTATGGGAACTGCACAAAAATCTTCGTTCTCACGAAACTGACATGGAAAATTCAACTCAAATTTAGGAATAAGCATGAAGACTTGTTGGTTATACCTATAAGTGATTGTTGTGTTCAGAATTTTGTCAGAAAGATGCAAACCGTCCTCCCAAAAACGGGGGAAGTAGTCAATACGATTTCAATGGAGCCAAAAGGGGTGATTGCAGACTACAAACTTATCTTGTTTTATGCAACGTTTTTCGCCTTTGTGATCTGCGGCATATATCAATCCATCATGGCATTCCCAACAAAGATCTTGGTGCCTCCCCCCTGGCAGGTCGCATGTATTGATACCCACTGACAGAGCTGAGTACGGCATGGGCATAATTTCCAAGTTATTTTAGCAATCACTATCACAGAGGAGGCCGACAATACGACACGCGACAATCCATGATACTTTTGTTTGGCTGAATTTTCCGTTGGCACATATGATGCAGGTTTTAGATATTCAATACTGTAAAATATGATTGCATCTGCTTGAAACAGGGGGAAAATCACGTAAAATACGGTTTTTTTACCGTCCTTGGAACGCAAGTTCGTTTCCTTTTCAATGCGTATTTTAAACCTTATTTTACCATTTCTATACATGTATAACTCAAGCACTGTTAATTGTAGTATCGGGGCCGAATTCTCGTTTTAAATCAGATGTTTTACTTCCCGTCCATACAAACCCTGCAATTCATAATTTGAGGCACTAAAGCCCGAACATACTTTGTTTTCCTCAGTCGTGACATTCTGAAGAGGGTAGATTTGTCATTTTAGCATTTTTGGAGTAATAATGGGCCATACATGGAACATTAATAGGATTGGTTATTTACTTTCCCGGCGTTTTTAAGTGTGTGGAAAATAGACTCACTTTAAAGGGAATTTTTACTCCGAGGTATAGCGGGGTGGAACAAAATCATTAAATGGCAGTACAAGGGTGCAGTGTTTTTAGTGTAATATTGTCCCAAAATAATTGTTATTTTGTTGAAAAGGCTTAGCATCGTTGGCATAGGTGGTGCTGTCCAATCTTGGTATAAATCGTATCTTAATAATCGCACTACCCGAGTCGTTCTTAACCAAGAATTTTCAGCTGAACCTGTCCTGAATTATTCAATTTGCCACAGGTTTCTATGTTATTGCCCACAAGTATTCACCTGTAACATTACACCCGTTTGGTGATCTGATCAAAGGTCACAACATTTCCTTTCATGCTTATGCTGACGATCATTCACTCTATGCTGATTCGACTCAAATAGTTTTGAAGACCGTCACGTGTCCTTTCTAACCTCTCCTCCTGTCTATCTTGATGTTAGTTCTTGCTGGCCAATCACTATCTTCAACTGAACAGGTACACTACTGAATTTTTCATTTTTGCAAATTCTCGTATTTTTGGCCATCTTTGTCTACTGTGAGGTAAAGACAATAACTTATTTTAATTTACCCTCTGGTTCTTGTGAACAAACCTTGGTGTCCCCCTTGATGTGTCTCTTAATATGTCCCATCACCTCAATACCATTTGTAGAACTGTTATTTCCATTTGCTCAACCTATGGCGATACGCCGTTTCATTACTAAAGAAGCCTGTCACCATGCCGTCCGAGACTGGTCCTATCCCGCCTTGATTATGCAAATTCCCTTCTGTCGGGTTGGCCACGCCAATCTGATATCAAGCGCCTCCAGTGTCTTCAAAACAAAGCTGCATGCTTAGTCTTTGCTTGTGGACGAGACCAGTCGTCGGCTCGCCTGCTTAACTCTTTACCTGTGAAAGAGCGTATTCGTTACAAGATTGCTTTATTCATTTACAGTGTATCAATGGTCAGGCTCCTTCATACGCTCAGTGGACCTTGTTTCATTTACACTCTTTTTTGATTCGCGGAATGTAGACCAAGACTCCGTTCCTTTTCCGATCGTACTCGTCTCCTCGTTCCTCGGACTAAGTTAAAAGGTGGTGACCGCTCCTTCGCTGGTGCGGCAACAGACCCTGGACGAGTTTCCGACTGATCTCAGATGCGGATTCTGTTATTGTTCTTCAACCCTCCTTAAGTCATATCTTTTTCCTCGTTAATATTTTTCCTTTTGTTTTGTAGTATTCACTTTGGTGTGCTTGTTTAAGCGCATCCGTTTCCTTGTGGAGGCGCTATATAAAGCCGGTAATAATATAATTATCATCTCTTGTTCTCCCATATAGATATATATATAATATATATAATAGATATTTATATATATATATATATATATAGTATATATAGATTATATCATTTATAATATATAATTTCATTAATTTGAGCTACATCCTCAAATGTGATCACTTTTTTTTCTGTTTCTACTGTAGCGCTCCCCGCACCCCCATTCAATTTGTTAAAAACGTCAATGTCTTGTTGAGTTCGCCAAATTGTATCAACATTGACTCGGGGAGGGGGGGGGCAGGACGCCGGAGTCTGCCTCGTTTTTGCATCCTCAACCAAAACCAATCACATTCGTAGGTCATTCACAATTCAACCACGGATTGGACTTCGGGAAACTCGAAGACTTTTTCGATGATGTAGTACCTGAAGTTTTCACACGCATACAGATCAACCAGCATATCATTTCACGATAAGATACTGGCACTTGAACTCATCGCAGTACCAGTCATATAATTTTTAGTGTAGTAGTTCTCTCCGTCAAAATATCCCTGTTCATTTAACAGTATACTTTAACGTCATATATTACATGAAAATAAAGGGATTTGCCTTGAGTAGTTAATTTACATTTGGATAGGAGAGAGCGCCATATATGTACTTGTATATGTTAACGGGAGCAACTGCACTTTTTACAGCAATTTTTCCATAGGCTCTGCTATGTTTAGTGGTCGTATATCGCCGTGGATAATTGTGGATTTTTTTAACAACCAACTAAACGAGTTTGGTTTCTCAAACTACTTCCGATGTGGTGAATTTTCGGCTCGGTTCTGACATCCGGCGTCCAAAATGTAGTATGATTTATATAGCTCGACCTGTTGTCGCATACCGGCCCAAAGAGGCGGGATTGTACAGAGTTTAAAGCAGTCCCCGGCCCCCACTGGCCGAGAATATAGGGGGATTGTCACACCGAACCCCGGCTAGTGGGGCCGGGAAATAACGGGGGATGTACAAACATGGAAGCCCGGCTTACCCGGATTCGTTCTACATTTAGCGGGGCAAAGGCGGGGGGTCAATACACTACGCAAAATGTACATTCCCGCTAAGTCCCCGCTAGTCCATGGACCCCCAGGCGGGATTGAAATTGACAAGTGCATTATAATACAAACGTTCATACAATAGGTAGGACGTAAACTTCGTATTGTTTTAACATGGTTTACCATGGGGGTTACAACCACTCTTCGGGAATTCGTATATTGTGGTACCCAAAGAGGTTCTATATAGATAGAGAGGCAAAACGTTACGTAATCTTTAGAAATTCATCGTCTCGCATGTTTTGCCGACCACAAGAAAACATAGAGTACCAACAATAGAAAGCAATGGCTGCCTCCGCTTCTTCCACATACTGTGGGTGCCGCTTTGCATATACACTAATCGGTAGTGATACAAATTGATGTATGTGTTAGAGGTGGCCAGGTGTAATAATAGTGTACCTGGATCATTGTGCTCAGATACTCTTTTTTCTCATAATGCAATGCGCACTTAGGTGAAAAGATGTATTCATTGAGGCGGTTTATTTAAATCAAGACGACTGACGTGTCATTTCATTCGTTGTGTGGCCATGGGTAGGACAAAATTTAACCACCCAATAGCACCCAACATCCAACAACTGATATTTTGGCGGATTGTTTGTATCGAATTGACATTATGTGTGTATACAAGCACCCAAACTAATAATTATTCCGTGCAATATTCAAAATGTCAGCGCCCAGCACGGACGACTGGGACGACTGAATGGGCTTCACCCCCTTGGTGGTACCAGCGAAGAGCTACAGGCTGTCCCAAAAATGTTAAAACTCAGACCTTTTTTTAAATTAAAGTACGCACAGGTAGATGCTCTTATTAAACCACATAAATAAGCTTTTGTTTGCCGTTAATTTCATTCCAATCCATATGAAGAAGAAAAGATATGCACGCGTCGTCAAAAAGGAGAGTGCAAAATATGATTGTTCCGATTTGCATTGGTTACATTTGTAAAATAATTTATTTTGTAAGATCATTTATTTGATAACTATTTTAACAAAATTTTTTATCTACGATTGTCGTTCAAAACAATGGATCCCAGAGATTCACATGTTTAAATCATATATAAAATTATATTATGAGATTAAAAGGTCAATCTGAAAGAGGATATTTTTAATAGAATATGGGGTTGTTTGAAATCCTTATTTGAATGATGGATTTGTATTTGCCTTTTTAATATGTGCCTTTTCTCCTGCCTTCGTTTGTTTGATATGATTGGAATTTGATTGTAAATGAAAATGTATATTTATATTGAATGTATATAAGGTATATGTATGAGAAAATGACAATATAATAAAGCAACAGGATAACAAAATGACCACTGTACAACTGAAAAAATGACCCCTGTACAACTAAAAAAAAAATATGCTCTCATCCTTTCTGGTCATTTTAGCGGAACAAAATGTGAAGGTAGCACCTTCACCGGGGTTAGGGTATGCCGTCGAAGTCGAAGGGTAAAGAGGAGGGGTTGCCACCCAAGGATATTTTATAGTACATTTTTTAACATTATGCACAGTATGGCTCTAAAACTCTATGTTTATGTAAACCTTGGAGCTGAAAATCGCATGAAAATCCGATATTCGGGTATGTGGAATATTGGTCAAGTTATGCCCAAATATGGATTTTTAGCTAATGGCGACCATAATTTGCATATTATGACATCACGGAGACATCTGGTAATTTTCAAAATGGTTCCATCTTGATCTGTGACCCTCGAAACATAGGTCCAGACACCTTTTCATTTATCAACAGTGTTGGTTGAGATAATATCTCAACCAATAGTTTTCGATATATTATATTGAAAATTTTATATTTTTGTAATGGCGATACTAATTTTCATAAATTTGTATAAAAAAGATACACGGGCTACGTTTTCTACAAACTTTTTTTCTGATATAGAGATGTTAATTAGAAGTTTATTTCAGGGGGTGCACGAACACCCCTTCTACGCACTAGATTACCTAGAGAAAAGTATTTCGAGGTATGCTCTTTCTACAGGGTGCATCAAAAATTGCGCCCGGAATACTGATGACCATGAACTCGACATGTTCATTCAACCTTAACCACTCATTCAATCGTAATACTCATTTTTTACACTACATATTCTGAAAAATGTAAGAAATCGCTTGAAAAAATGAAGCAGATATGAACAGTTTGTACACCTTCCCATTTATCTCTCATTCCAATGGAGGTCACACAGTAAACCACATTTTTGGGGTAAACGAATAGATACCCCATATTGGTCAATGATATTCTTCCAAAAAGTGGTATATTGTGGCACTGGCAATAAAAGAAATAACAAAACATTCTTTCTTCTCAAAACAACATTTGTTTGTATAAAATATTGTGCAAAATGATGTGGATCAGATAACATGTTCATTGATCATTAGCATATTTAAACAGATTTGAAAAAGATTTTGGATGTTCTTTACATAAAAATATTGCACGAAATCAACTTGATCAAATGAAACTTTCCTGGATCAATGACATATTTTAAACATATTTGAAAAAGATAAAAGTATTTTGGATAAGAGGTTTTTTTTTGCCTAACAATATTACACTGTTCTACATGTCAAGAGACTTTGATACTCCCCTTGCCCAATCCACAAAGTGAAGTTAAAGTCAAGTAAAATATAGACAAAGGTCAATGTTGACCATTATCATGCTTTTAGGTGTCCGATATGCGATAATATCGGATCCTACGCATGATAATGAAAAATGGATGATTTGCCCCAATATTTATTGGTATCGCTATGAGTTGTAAATATTGGGCTCGACTGCGTCTCGCCCAAATGTTTGCAACGCATGCCTCGACAATAAATTTGGGCCTGAATCAATCCAAGTTTATTACAATGTTGGGCTTTGTAGTATTCGTATATTAGTCCAAAGATTAAAAACCTTTATGCCGGGTAATGTTTTGAAAAAGGGTTATAGGGGGTGACAAGTTTGAAGCTGCAGTGCAATTCTCCAGATAGTTGTGTTTTGATATGTTATTTTTGGCCAGAATTTAGAATTTTTCAGGTATTTGAACCCCGGTAATTCGAGGTCTAGGAGGATAATGTTTAAAAAACGGGCAATTGGCGGCAATTCCGCTATTGATATATTGGTATTTTCCCACAATCTATGCGCACTCTTTCTTGCCTTTTCTCTCTGAAAATTGTCAAATCAGCGTAATGACTTACCCAATTTTTACTCAATACCATCACTCTATAATTTCTCAATCAAAATAAATTTGAATCATTAAAATTTCAGTTCGGAGGAGAAAGGACCACGACGCATGGAGTTGTTGAGTTCTTTGGTGTTCGTGCTGACCGCTTTAATTTTCAATAGTGTTGTAGTGCGAAATTCAAAAAACATGTCGCCATTCCTCAAACCAAAATAGGCACTGCACTGAAATCGGTCTATAATTCCTCTCAGGTATCTCGCGTACTAGCGCGGAAAAAAGTTTGGGGAATTGTATGGGTTACAGAGTATGTGCCAACATTAGTAGGTGTCATTCCGGGGGGGTACGTCGACCAACAATTGGTTACAGGTGTGCGTCCGCCTTGTAAAAAAATCGACCCAGTTTATAGTGACAAATTGTACAAAAATAGGACCCATTTCTATAGTGGTTCCGAAATTTAGACCCATTTATATAGTTGGCCTTGAAAATTTCGCACCATTTCATAGTAATCTTAGCAAATCGGCCCCTTTTCATAGTAACTTTTTCCAAAATCAGGAAAATGCAACATTTTTTGTGATTTTAGCGAATAATCGGAAAAATTGACCCATTTCATAGTAAAAGCGACCACAAAATTTGAAAAAAAATGGACCCAGTGTATATCAGTAGCAATGACCTCAAAAAAGTGACCCATCTTTATAGTTAGCTGCGTGGGGAAAAAAACGACCCATTTGTTATAGTAAGGCCGTGAGAAAATCCGACCCATATCGGCGGCACATATGTACCTACCCTTTTTCCTCTGAGTATCCCCCCCCCCGGGGTGTCTATGTCACATTGCTTTTTTTGACGGGAGGATGGGCGGGCCCACGGATCATCCATTGGAAGGGGCGGTAGACCATAGATACCAAATCATGGGGGACGTTTGATATTGTGTCCCCCATCACAAAAGTGTGAAATGTCCACCTCCCTCTTACCTATTAACGCCCATAGTAGTAGTAGTAGTAGTAGGGTAAGCGGGGTAATATGGACCACCGGGGACATTATGGACCCCCCTTGTAACTTTAACGGGGGATGGTAGGAGTGTTCCTCCTATTGCTTCTTGAAAGCACATCTTTGACAACGAAAATTCAGTTATTACGCGAGGCGGGGCGGGTGGTTAGTTGTCCGGAAAGTTATAAGAAATTATTTGTAATTAAAATTTTCAACACGTTTTCTTCTTTATGTCTGTGATGACGTGAAAAAAACATCCCCATTTTATCTTGAGCCTCGGTTGGAGGTTGTTTGTTACCGTGGACAACATAAGGGACTGCCATCCCCTTGTATCGGTACATGAATCAGATTCCTAGCTTACATCTCAATAAAAAACGGCTGGATACTGGATAATTGGTTTGTGTATGTGTGATCTAGGGGTAATATGGACACCCTAATCCCAGTAGACATTTATGGGACGGGGCATTATGGACCATATGAGGTCCATACTACCCCGCCCTATTGCCCATAACAGGGTGGTCCATATGCCGACGCATGGCGGTAAATGGACCCTTGCAAAAACAAAAGTTTGGAAAGCCTATATCTTTTATTTGGTTAGAGAGATGATGAATTCTTTTGTATGTACCTTCCCATGAACCAAGCTGCCAATGATTAATGAAAGTCATGAAAGAATAAAAGTAGAATTCTTGCGAATTACGATCTGCTTAAGCGGTCCATATTACCACGCTTTAACCCTCGTAGTAGTTAGTAGTAGTAGTAGTAGAGGAGTAGCCAGGGGGGGGGTTCTCAAGGTTTGTTGGGTACCCATGCTCGGTCAGGGGTTCTGAGAGTGCCCATAACGAGGACCAATTTCAGTGCAAATATACCCCGAACGGGACCCGTATTCAGTTAAAATATACCCGTTTTCGTGTGTTTTAAATATACCTAACGGGACCAATTTGCGGTTTTAAAAATTTTACCCCTAGCGGGGGGACCTGCGCTTCAATACGACACTGTTAAAAAATTTCCGTAAATTAAGAAACAGATTTTCCGTAAATTACGGAAAAATCGGTTTCTTTTAGAAAACAATAAAAATAAAAAACGTTTTTTAAAAAAAATACAAAATTAGCTAAAAATGTTAATTTACGGAATATTTCAAAAATTCGGGCAGCAATATTTCCGGAATTTTTTTTTGGTTCCGTAGATGTAAAATTCCGTAATTTTAAAAATTACGGAAAAATTCTGTAAAAACAATATTTTTTTCCTAATATGAGACAATTTCTGTAAAATTTAATGTCAACGTTCCGTTAATTGACAAAAAATTTTATTAAATTTATCCTAAATGCCTGGAAATACTGCTGCCAGAAATTTCCGTAAATTTACGGACATTTTTAACAGTGCGTGATAAAAAATATACCTTTTAAAGAACCACTATATGAGAAAAAATAACTTTTGTCACTACGTAAATAAAATTTACACAAGGCAGGTTTAATTTTACTGACATATTAAGTAATTTTCCCATGTTTTTCAATGAGCCAGTCACAATCACCTGGAATTTGATACCCTTAGAGGACTAGAAACTTGATTTTTGGGAATTTGGTACCCCTAGCGGTAGTCCGCATTTGCAGCTAGTCCCTTTTTTTTGGAACGAGCATAGGTACCGACCAAAACCCACGAAACCCCCCCCCCCCCGGAAGTAGTAGTAGAGTAGTAGTAGTAGTGTAGTCGTAAGGCCAATAGTATTAGTTTTAACTGGAATTTTGGTAACAAGATGCGTTTTTTTTCAGGATAGGTCCAGCCAATCTGGTAGAATCACTGATAAAAAGTACCCGAAAATCCCCTGGTGGCATCTTCAAATCCAAGATGCGTCTAAATAGCGCCAGTTGTATTCTTGTCATAATTTCCAAACCATACAGCTAGAAACAAAACTAGGATCATCCAACATATGTTCTGAAGTATAAGGATTACATTAAACCACTTAAAGATGATTTTAACCTTTCCAAGGATACACATGGTACCACAAATTTGGTGCGTTTCGAATCCATTGTGGATGAGGATGGAAAATTATTGAACATGGTCAATTTAGCGTAATAAATTAGGCAACAGGGAATCATACGATTGGTTGATACTTCTAATACCCAGTACTAAACTTAACTAGCTAAAAAGGCAAGTGTTTTTTCAACTTACTCCAGATATGAACATATTACATAAGATACCATTAATTCAAAATTCATTCATCTGGCTCAATAACATGTGGGTGGACTGTAATTCAACCATTACCGGAGGGGCTGTGACCTAGATTTCCCCTTATGTCTGAAATTGTGAAAGATTCAAAGTGGTAAACTGAAAATGAAATAGGAGTGGAGATGAAGTCAGCACTAGTAGGGGTGGTTGTTATTTTGCAAATTTTTGACTTTTTAAAAATGTGAGCCCCAAAAAAAAAAAAAAAAAAAAAAAATCAAAATATTGTCCCCCAATACAAATCAAGAATTTAACCGAATTTTTTCAAAAACAGTTGCATAACCCCCCTGACATGCCCCTTTGAAATTTGATGACAGCGTTTTCATGTAGCAGACGACATTATTTGCATTCTTAAGTACGAAATGCCTCTATATGAATCAATTTACCCATGTTAATTTGATTATGTGATGTCTAGTAGTGTTAGCAAGCTATTAATGTATAATTTAATTTGTTGATTAGTCAAATATTAATTGATTTATAACCAATTAACATAAATATTGAACTTCCAAGCATTGACATGTGTCAATTTATTAATATGAAAACTTACTTGTTTACTATTTTGAGGGCACAGTATTGAACAGTTGAGACTTTCATAATCTTCTATTTCCTCTTCATATTTCAGATGCCATCTAGTGAATTAAGCTAATCAAAGACTCAAGATTCTTATTTTTTAAGAAAGGAACCGGTACAATGGACGAAAACCTGAATCCAATAAAAGGGAGTGGTCTTGAGGTGTTTCACACCTAAAATTATCGCACAAAGTCTTGGAACAATTAAGCACATTCTGTTTTAAAATAAATGTCACCGCTCCCCTGTACAATTTTGTTTCAAGCCACGTTTGATCGTGTTGTGAAGGTGTCTCAACATTTCTATTGGGGTGGGGGGGGTAAACCAATGCCCAGCTCTCCTGTTTTCTCTTGGAGTTTGGAGAATTATTTTAATTGCACTCACAGCAAATTATAACACTTATAAAGCGGGATGTTTCGCAAGTTCTTTTTTGCCGAGTATTGTATATTAATTTTCCCTAATGTCAAATTACATTTTATGATTTTCTTTATTACTTAGTTTCCATATCTGGTAGTTGAGAGGAAGAAATATAGTCCTAGCTCCTGTCATATGATTGGTCTTTATAACATACAATACTTTTTGTAGCTGTAAGTCATGCTTTTATGTATAAAAGATAACACGATAAGACCGAAAGCCTGGACCTGGTTGCTAATATAGTTGTCCTTTGCTTGTCTTTCTTTCGAAATGACTTTGTTACAAGTCATTTAAACAATTCAAGGTCGAATATCGGAGATTACCCTTGTAATGTTCTTGAAGGAGTTAGGGAATCTTGGGCCATTGATGCTAGTTCTCCTTTTCGGGTTATTGATCCTGAAACATCGGTAAATGTACAGTCAGATTGTTCTTTTCAGAACTGACCAGAGTTACAATACACAACACTTTCCCAATAGATGGTCAGCATGCCTCAACAAACTAAGACTGACGAGATTTTTATGTTTGTATCACCTTTCGGTTGAAAACAAATGGGAGGGGTGTCCTAAGTAGTGACATCACCGAACTGTAAAACTGAATGATAATGCCAATTAATACATGCCGTATAAACAACTCCAATATTAGTGGTGCAAGTGTAATGTGCACACAACACTTGCACCCCCTAATATTGAGTGTATGTGCACGCTGTTAAAGTAACAGTGTATGTGCAATTCGTTTAGAATTAATGGCATTGAAAGAATGTTTCTGTTTGTCAATATAGGCAATATAAGACAATGCAATTGGGTGGGCATTCATTTTCAGCTGAAGATGTAACAAGTACCCATGGCTGCACATACCTTGCTGAGAACCAGTCCACGCAGCACACCCTTTATCTTGAAGTGCCATTATGCATGGGACAACAACCTCCTGTCACTTCCCAAAACAAGTGATCTTATCAGGCTTCAGAATGAACACAAGAAGCAGAAGCTTCCTGCATCAATCTATTCTAATAACATAGCATGTGACATCAAAAGAAGCACAATGGAGTGAGCGTCAATGAAGCTGTGATTCCTCTTCAGAGCTAACAGTAGGTGCCTATCTTCAGTTTGGGATCATAATTGAAGACTGAAGGGAAGTTTATATTTTACGCTTACTTTGGACACTGTAAGCCTATGTAGACCTAATTAATATCTTTAAATGTAGAAAAGTTACTGAAAAAAATTTATAAGTGTAAGGTTTTGAACACATTCAGTTTACAATGCATAAAATTACATAATTTATGATAGAGTTTCGTAACTATCAATATACTCCCATAGAAATACACTGTGCAAGTCTTCTGAATTCGGTAACCTTAATTCAAAACTTTCAGAGGGTATGTACAGGGGGGTTGCCCACTTCAATTTATTTTTCATTGTTATAATTCGGGTTCAGTAGGGTCAACTACATATTTTCAGGGGGGCCCCCGAAACATTTTGAATTATCACACCCCCCTAGCACTAGTATTAAGATTTCAATTTTGAAAAGAGAACGGTCAAAAGAAACAAGGAATAAGAGTTGTTTTATTCATATTATTGTGATCATGTGCGATTTATATATTTAAATACCGCAACTTGAAAGAGAGATGAGATAGAGAGAAATAAAATTTGCAGTGTTTGTGCTAAATATCTATATCCTTATAATTAATAAGGATGGTGAAGCCTCAATATTAGAGTGTGAATTAATTGTGATGGTGATCTCCAGTACTGTAAAATACTGTAAAGCGATTGAGATATATTTTAAGAGGAAAGAGAATAAATAATTGGAAATTGTATCAGTGTGGTTGATCAAGTTGATGCTCAAAAACGGCAGAAAGACGTGTCTATTTAAGCACAAGTCTAGTATTATTAAAATGAAAAATAGAAAATGGTAGACATTAATGTTGACTTGAAGTTTAACAGCACATAATACTAAATCATTTTTTAGGCCCATATAAAAGGTGCGAGTTGTAAATAGTACCACCGATCATTACATTCGTAAGATCCTGACGTGGACTAATAAGATGAATTATGGCCAATGAGAGCGCAGTGTGCTCGTTCGTTTGTGAAGTCCAAAATCACAGTGGACGATTCGCCTCACCGTCCAGGTTGACCTATATGACCTATAGACCTCACAGGCACCTATGATGTGGTAGGGCCCATGGCTCTCCACAATCGCAGCCCGGTGAAAGCACCACACTTATTATGCGCTTTATACGACCAATGCCATCTCTGAGTTAGTTCGAGGGGTTAACTCTACCTGACATTTAGAATGGGATGTCTACTAACTGCTTTAGGTCCATAGCAGAGGACGTCCACCGCTGAGATCATCTGTCATCAGGTCATCCATCCAGGATGATCGACATGGACACCGCGACCGCAGCACCATGGACTGGAACAGCAAAGCATTCTGTCAGTCTGTGGAACTCTCTGATCCCCGAAGGGTGTTGGTGGTGGGACTAAGCCACCAGGTTCATCACACCTCTTGGCGAGCTTGATCATATGAAAGTTCCTCCTAGGTTTGCAGGAGCTATGCCAGATAGAACTGGAAGGTAGGGGTCACCAAAAGGCAACACGACAGCAGTCTCATCACATGTGCTGGAAATATGTCGTAATAATCTCTTGATTGGTTGAAAAAATAATTGGGCGAAGCAAATAAGCCTTGTGCGGTGCACACGAGGGACGCAGGTGTCTTGCAGTCCTCAGCAGTCACTTGAGCATGCCAAAGCAACAGCAAAAGCACCGAAAGACGCACCCTACCCAGCCCCATCATAAGACCCAAGGAATGACAGCGCAGGGGATCTGAATGCACTGTTCATGTGTGTCAACGCTAGAATGAGTGCAAAATTCCAAACATAATGAATCTAAAACTTGCCTCTCTGACCTAGTTTATACACATTTTATGAGCTAATGGCAATAGGATTGCAAAGGCAAAAACTAATCTGAATGATTGGCATTAGTATTTCATCTCATATTACCTTTTATGCGATTCTGGTAAATGCACTCTCAAATAGTATCTTGCATGAATATTTTTCGACGCTTCAGCAGTGCACTGAAATGCCGCTTTTGTAGTTGTTTGCCAACAGGTAAGACACATTTTAAGTAATCGAAAATTCGGAAGGCGGTCATTGATGGGATTTAGAACAATGAATGTAGTAAGTGGCAATTTCGATCGGATGTTTAAATCTTCATCCATAGTTATTATACATATAGGTTAATGGGAAACATTGTATACTTGGGAATGTTCTCACTATGAGCTAGTAAAAATCTCATCCCTTGGCACATTTAAGTAGCTTTTCATTCAATAATGTATTTAGAAATGCACCCCTGTTTTTAGGTATGATTTATGGTACCCAGATCACACGAGGTCAGTTCATGTCAAGTATGTACAAGTACAACCCACTGAACTGTGTCCTTGCTAGATGAGCTTATTGTACTCATAGCACTCTCTAGGCCTACACACAAATTTGTCCAGAATTCTAATTAATGTTTTCAGGTTCATCATTATGTAGCACTGCAGAAACAGAAGTAGAATATCGTGTAAATCTTGTTATTGAATGTCTGTCAATTCTTCATTCAAGTTTGTGAAAAAAGGTAAACAACGCAGGTAAAACAACCTCTACCGGACATTTCCAGTGGGTTTCAAAATGGGGAATTTCTTGGTAAATACTGTGAATTACGCAGGGGAACTTGTATGGAATTAATAGCGAAGGTATTGTGGCTTTGATTTACAACATGCATTATAGGAAAAAAGTGTAACACTTTTAAAACATCACAAAAGCGTTTAATTCTTAAACTCACTCGCAGTCTACCATATTCATGTTTACAGAACATTATACATAATTTCATATGTGAATTTAGTAATCGTTTGTTCATATTTGAAAAGTAAACATGATTTGAAACTTTATTTTATTTTAACAAAATGTATGCGCCATATTTAATGCATAAGAGTTGATGTTTTAAATGAGTACGTCATTTTATTTCTCGTTGAATCAGGAGTAGGCATTTTCATTGAACAAATGCCATATACCCTTTCACACGGTTAAAATTTACATTTACATACGGAAAATGAATCAACATGTTTACTGCATGACTATTGGGAGATGCCAATTAGCTGAATCAATTTGTTGACAGGTTTATTTTACTTTCTCATCAATATCAATGAGAAATCTATGACAGGTATGTAACAAATAGCTGAATCAATGTATTTGTTAAATTCTCATCGATATCAATGAGAAAATCTCCCCTGGTAAATGATAAATGATTGACTCAATTTGTTTACACTTTTAGACATTTATTTTCTCATCGGTATCAATGAGAAAATTACAACTGGTATGATACAAATAGGTAAATGAATTTGTTTCTAATCTTAACTCATATTCTCATCTATATCAATGAGAAAATTGCGATTGGTATGTGGAAATGCCAGTAATTCAGTTCTCATGGCTTATTATGAGAAAGAAAAATGAGAAAAAACAATCCTCATCGTTCTGTCCGTTTCTCATGAAAATGTTAATTTTCTCATGGATCCCTTCGCCTAGTGCCCCGCGAGCCCCCTGAGGAGACCAACACGAGGTCGCGTCTTTGTAGTGGCTGCCTTGGGGTGTTAATTGAAAGTAAGACTGTGGTCCATCATGACGCCAAAGCACCCTGGTGCCAGGCCATGCGACAGCCCATCTCCATGCGTCTATAGAGCGATGTTAACTTTTCTTTTTGCGCACCGACTTACAAGGTGACAAACGGAGTTGACGGCTCTGGGCCTGCCGAGTTTCAAGCACCATTGGTGGAAGAATTGATCAGGTCCCTCTGAAGCACTACCTCTAAGGCCCCAAAGGAACCAGCAGCCATTCCAAGTGCGGTATCGTTTGGGCAGGAGCATTGCGAACAATCTCCCTTTGGCACATCTGAGATGCAAATGTTGAAAAGACTGGGTTTCAGGACAGAACCCCGAGGGATACCGTCCCGAAGTCTGTGCCCTCCACTGCACTGCCCACCTGATGTCTCCATGACTAAAGATCCATCCCGGATGAGCAGCATCATGAACCCGACAAGCCCGACATCAGGGAAGACCCTGAGCAGCCTGAGGCAGAGACCTTGACGCCAGACTTATCATACGCAGCAGTTAGATCTATGAACAGGGCCGTACGCAGGATTGTTTTTTTTGGGGGGGGTGGGTTTGGGAGTAAAATTAGATCTAACCCCAATAATGCTCCTTTTTAAATATCTTATCACCAAAAAGTGGGCTTTCTTGTCAAAATTTTGGACCTTTTATTACAAAATTCAGCAGAAAGTGGGCTTTTGCCCCGTTTGTGGAATTTGCGTTCCCCACTACGTAAGGGATTTGTGTGGTAACTATGCAACGTAATGGTTGGACCGTATGCAGTGCCAAAATTGGCGCGGGATCCCAAGCACGGCCGTGGGAACGTGATCGACCGGTGTTATGTTAGGAAAAAAACAGCCAATCAGCTAGCGCTAGAGGCAACTGTGACATAGCGGTTTTTTGAATGGGTATATCACACCTTATCAAAATTGTCTTTGTTCCTGTGGAAAATTAATGAAAAACATAATTAATTTGAAACCATAACGCATTGTTTTTTGATGCCGCATACACTGTTGCCATGGTGGCAAACTTGGAATATTAATCATTTTTGGGAGAACCAAGTAACATTTTTTGACCCAACCACCTATAATGTGAAGTAATAACTACTATGTCAGTACAGAGCCATTTTATTTTTTTTAAAATATTTTTATTCTTTACATCATTTTCACCCCATATAATGGTTTGGTGTTTTGATTGGGTATAAGTCCCCTTAATTGGTGCAAGCTGGTGAAAGGCAAGCTTCTCTATATTTGCAAATATATGCCCTAAGATGTGAAAGAAAGAGGAAACTCTGGAATTTAATGTGGATTCTTTCTATTTTCTAAATTTATTTTCTTGTACATCTTGAATATCATTATGTTCAATAGCTATACAATATATTACTAATGGTATTTTTGGATTCCATTAACTTAAAGTACTATATTTAGTCTCTTAAAATTTTTTCTGTACACTTGCAAATATAAAAATGGCGGCCATTTTGGGCGCCATTTTGAATTTTGAGTACTTGGCAGCGTTGAAACTCCTTGGTTATGTTTTAAATAGATTCCCCATACCCAAAAACATATGTTTGGATATGTTTCTTTTGTTTTTAACATGTATAGTTCCAAAAATATATAAAAATATTTTTAAAACGGCCATTTTGGACGCCATCTTGGATTTCGGAAAATGCCACCATGGGATTTGCGGGGACTTTTTGTCAGTGATAGTACACATGTTGCAGCACCTATACTGAAAAAATGAGATTGTTACCAAAAAAAAGTCCACCTATTGGACTACTTCTATATGAGCTAATACTACTGGACTATAGTAGTAGTAGTAGTAGCAGTAGTAGTAGTAGTAGCAGTATTAGTAGCAGCAGTAGTAGTAGTAGTAGTAGTAGTAGTAGTAGTAGTAGTAGTAGTAGCAGTAGTAGTAGTAGTATAGCAGCAGTAGTAGTAGCAGCAGTAGTAGTAGTAGCAGCAGAAGCAGTAGCAGCAGTAGTAGTATTAGCAGGAGTAGTATTAGCAGTAGTAGTAGCAGTAGCAATAGCAGTAGCAGTAGCAGCACAGTTTTGAACTCTTTGAAGGAGGCTGAGTTGTAAAAATCATGACGCGAAATAATAACAGAATTCACGAAGCAGGAAGTCGCTTTTTCTGACAAGTAGGGTAGAATACAGCCGATAGTCTCAGGGATAAAAATAATGAGCGACAAACGTCACTGACATGATCAGACATAGATAGCATTTGGTCAAGCCTTACACCGAGGTACTTAACGAACTTCTTAAAGGAGATACAATGAATGGAAATCTGGATGGTACCACTGTCCACTTGATGAACACGTGAAGCAATACCCGCGGTTAGTACCGCGCTCTTATCTGTGTTAAGAATGAGCTTATGACTATCCATCTAACGTAAAATAGCACCAATTCATTCCTGAACAGATAACTTTATAAGCGAGCGCGAAGCGAAGCTCTTATAGACTAACACGTATACCCGATCAACGGCTTTTGATGTCCTCTCCAGAAGGCATTTGAGCGCTGCCATTTTGAAGAGCGCCACCACCGCCATTTTGGTTTGTTTGATTTAACGGAGAATTTATTTTAATTGTATACTACATTGTTTATTTTGCTTAATGCTTTTATTTATCGTATTCTTATCCTTTAGGATGCTTTTTTAATGATGTGCCGTGTGATAACCGCATGCCTTTGTTCCGAATGTGCTCAAAATGTAACAAAATAAAAATTATTCCTCCTTCACAAGGTCCACCGTGAGATAGGAACGTAGATTTTATTTACGTCATTGGGAACATACTATTTAGCTACAGGGGGTAAAAACAACGATCGATTGACAAATTTATATTCACGTTAATTCATTTTCAGATAGCTCCACATCACTGGATATCATGTTTATTTATTTTCAATGAAGGGGAAATGTTTTCACCATTAATACTATGTCTCTATCGAAACATAACTTTAGACATCGAATGAAATACGAGATACATCAACTGCCAAATAATGTACTTTCTTGAATCAACTGCCTGAGTGACTGATCCCTCCTTTCAAAAGGACTACCAAGGAGGATTAAAATACGCATCTCGACCCCGGGCGTGGGTAATACTTTGATGGAAATTGTAGTTTTCCATGTATTTAAATGTCAATGGCACGATGTGAATATTCAGCCAGCGATTTAGCCCTTTTTCTCTAGTCATAGCCTAACGACTAACGTATTCTTTGACATGTGCCCTTCACGAGAGATTTTTTTCTGCGTGGTGATCCAACCAACACCCATGACATCGAACATGCAGAATGAAAGTAGGCCTACACGCCGTCTGCTAGATTCATGAGACTATGAGACTATAATATAATTCATGAATTACAGGTAAGCATGTTAAGTTAAATAATACATCAGTCATTCCATGTACTGTAGGCTAAAAAGCATGTATGATGCATCCAATGTATCATTCATGGTATGTTATGTACACATGCAGTCTGTGCGATCGAGTCTGTACTGTAGCATGGACCAGTACTCCATGGTAGGCTTCAGTAACAGGCCTTCATTTATGAAAATGAACTCTGTTAATAACAAACTCCCCTGAGTTCATTTAGGAGATCAACAAGGAGTTCAATTACTTATATGTCTTATCAAAACATAGTCTAGCTCTAGTCTAGTCTAGGCCTAAGAGTTCAATTTATTAGCTACTGAAAAACTGTTCTGTTCAGGAGGGCTGTCGTGGCTGTGGCCTAACCTAGTCCAAGGACCTCTGGAGCAATCGTTCTCCTCAGAAATAAAGGTCTGTACTACTAGTACAGTAGCGTAGTGTTTTGGTTAGTGTCCCTACTTCATGAATTTAATGGGCCTACTATAATTAGGTAAGGTGACCTAACCAGCTACCTTTTTATTGCAACATGGGCGGCATGGCTAGGCCTATAGCCTCAACACACGGCTGTTTGAAAGGTATGTTTTATTATTTGCAAAATCACCCCTCATTGTTGAAATTCGCTCATTTTTCAGGGATGGGACAATTTGTGGTACGACTTTTTTGTGGCACGACTTTTGTGGTACGACTTTTTTGTTGATTTTTCGGAGCCGAGTTAACTTTTACACTTGGCCTTGCAGGTCAACTCGTGCGTAAAAAAAATGCACGACGTGGCGTGGCTTGCAAAAACTTGAAGTAAGCTTACACATCATGAACACCCCTGCGTCCTCTAAAACAGCCAGACGCGCGCGTGCGTATGCGTATTTACTTTAGAACACCCCTGCGTCCTCTAAAACAGCCAGAGGTATGAAACTCATGCCATTGTTAACTCGGTCATAAAAGTTAACTCGGCTCGGAAAACTCAACAAAAAAGTCGTACCACAAAAGTCGTGCCACAAAAAGTCGTACCACAAATTGTCCCATCCCCATTTGGGATGCAAATTAGTGACCGCTGATTATTAGTTATCAATTTTTTTTTTGATCAAAGAAACGCCACCTCTGAACCTCAAGTCAAGACTCAAGCTCAAGTAAATTTAATTTTTGCTCGTTCGGCGGCTGGACCGGTACGAAGGTCTACAGATGTCAGATTGGCGTAGAACGTATAAAATTCGCATATTTTGAGCCCAAAAATCTAAGCAGACGACATTTTTGTCATTAAGGTTTGTTCGGCCCATCTTACTGATTACTGCGATACCACTCATAGCTTAATATGGAATATATTAGTGAAAATAGAGCCAAATTTGACTAAATTTGTTACATGTAGCCTATTTTAGCTCATTTATCCTAAATTCACATATTTTGGTGCCAAAAATCTAAGCAGACAACATTTTTGTCGTTAAATTGATTTCGGTTTGTTCGGCCCATCTCACCGATTACTGCGATACCACTCATAGCTTATATAGGGATATATTAATCAAAATATAGCCAAATTTGACTAAACTGTGTAGCATGTAGCCTATTTAAGCTCATTTATCCTAAATTCACATATTTTGGTGCCAAAAATCTAAGCAGACAACATTTTTGTCATTAAATTGATTTCGGTTTGTTTGGCCCATCTCACCGATTACTGCGATACCACTCATAGCTTATATAGGCATATATTAATGAAAATAGAGTCAAATTTGACTAAATTTGTTACATGTAGCCTATTTTAGCTCATTTATCCTAAATTCACATATTTTGGCACCAAAAATCTAAGCAGACGACATTTTTGTCGTTAAATTGTTTTTGGTTTGTTCGGTCCATCTCACCGATTACTGCGATACCACTCATAGCTTATTAGTCAAAATGTAGCCAAATTTGACTAAAATGTGTAGCATGTGGCCTATTTTAGCTCATTTATCCCAAATTCACATATTTTGGCGCCAAAAATCTAAGCAGACAACATTTTTGTCCTTAAATTGATTTTGGTTTGTTCGGCCCATCTCACCGATTACTGTGATACCACTCATAGCTTATATAGGCATATTTTAAAATAGAGCCAAATTTCACTAAATTTGTTACCAATGTAGTCTGTTTTAGCTCATTTATCCTAAATTCACATATTTTGGCACCAAAAATCTAAGCAGACAACATTTTTGTCGTTAAATTGATTTCGGTTTGTTCGGCCCATCTCACCGATTACTGCGATACCACTCATAGCTTATAGGCATATATTAATGAAAATAGAGCCAAATCAATTGACTAAAATGTGTAGCATGTAGCCTATTTTAGCTCATTTATCCCAAATTCACATATTTTGGCGCCAAAAATCTAAGCAAACAACATTTTTGTCGTTAAATTGATTTCGGTTTGTGTTTCGGCCCATTCACCGATGACTCGATACCACGCAATCGTATATATGCATATATTATAAAAATAGAGCCAATGTGACTAAATGTGTTACATGTAGGCCTATTTTAGCTCATTTCTGCTATATTACATATTTTGGCGCCAACAAGCTAAACAGACGACATTTTTGTTCGTTAAATTGTTTTCGGTTTGGTCGGCCTATCTCACCGCGAGTGCGTTCCACTCATACTTATATAGGCATGGTTATATTCAAAATATCCCAAATTTGACAAAAATGTGTAGCATGTAGCCTATTTTGCTATTATCCTAAATTCACATATTTTGGCGCCAAAAATCTAAGCATACGACATTTTTGTTGTACATTGATTTTGGTTTTTTTCGGCCATCCCCCGATTACTGCGATAACCACTCATAGCTTATATAGTATATTTAAGTGAAAATAGAGCCAATTTTGACTAAATTTGTTACATTAGCCTATTTTAGCTCATTTATCCTAAATTCACATATTTTGGTGCCAAAAATCTAAGCAGACCACATCTTTGTTTTAAATTGATTTTGGTGCGTTCGGCCCATCTCCCCGATTACTGCGATAACACTCATAGCTTATATAGGTACTTATTAGTGAAAATAGAGCCAAATTCGACTAATTTGTTACATGTAGCCTTTTTTAGCTCATTTTCCCTAATTCACATATTTGGCGCCAAAACCTAAGCAGAACGACATTTTTGTTGTTAAATTGATTTCGGTATAATGTTCGGCCTATCCCACCGATTAGTGCGATGCCACTCATAGCTTATATAGGCATGTATTATTCAAATATAGCAAATTTGACAAAAATGTGTAGCATGTATCCTATTTTAGCTATTTTCCTAAATTCACAATAGTTTTGCCGTCCAACAAATCTAGCCGACCGACATTTTTTTGTTGTTAATTGATTGTGGTTTGTTCGGCCCATCACACCGATTACTGCGATACCACTGCATAGCTTATATAGGCATATATTCATGAAAAGAGTCAAATTTGACTAAAATTTGTTACATGTAGCCATTTTAAGCTCATTTTCCTAAATTCACATATTTTGGGGGGGGGGGCACCAAAAATCTAAGCAGACACATTTTTGTCGTTACTTGATTTTCGGGTGTGTTCGGCCCATCCCACCGATTACTGCGATACCACTCATAGCTTATTCAGTCCAAATGTAGCCAATTTGACTAAAATGTGTAGCATGT
This sequence comes from Ophioderma brevispina, assembly GCA_023653785.1. Taxonomy (NCBI): domain Eukaryota; kingdom Metazoa; phylum Echinodermata; class Ophiuroidea; order Amphilepidida; family Ophiodermatidae; genus Ophioderma; species Ophioderma brevispina. The sequence continues at coordinate 46,120 of JAMKCH010025831.1, forward strand.
AGCATATTTTAGCTCATTTATCCCCAAATTCAATATTTGGCGCCAAAAATCTAAGCAGACAAAAATTTTTGTCCTTAAATTGATTTTCTGTTTTGTTCGGCCCATCTTACCGATTACTGTGATACCACTCATCTCTTATATAGGCATATATTATTAAAAAGCCAAATTTGAAACTACATTGTTTACAATGTAGCCTATTTTGAGCTCATTTATCCTAAATTCACACATTTTGGTTGCGTCCAACAGTTCTAAGCAGAAGCATACGACATTTTTGTCGTTAAATTGATTTTCAGTTGTTAACATATTACTATTATTAGAGATAAACATATAAACACCAAATTAAAAAAAAAAAAAAAAAAAAAAAAATGTGTATCATGTTAGCCTATTTTCAGCTATGTATCCAAAATTCACATATTTTGGCGGCCAAAAATCTAAGCAGAGACGACATTTTTGTTGTTAAATCTTTGATTTCGGTGTGTTTTCGGCCCATCTCACAGATTACTGCGATACCACTCACAAAGCTTGTATAGGCATATATTAGTGAAAATATAGCCAATTTGACTAAATTGCATAGCATCTCAAGCTATTTTATCTCATTTTTAGCAATTTAGACTAATTCGCCGATTATGGCGCCCAACGTTGTATGCAGACGACATTCTTTGGTGTTTAAAACCTTTATACTGCAAGTTCATTCCCACTCTACCACTGAATAATACGGGACACAACTCAAGCTATTCATCAAACATATAGTGGTAAAAGTATAGCCACTTAGACTCATTATTTACAACATGACGGCTATTTTAACTCATTCAGACTAAATTCCCATACTTTTGGCGCCAAGTGTCTATTCGGACACTGTTGTGTACATCGAGTTATTTTATACCAAAATGTAAGTTTCAGTTAATCTAAAGATCCTTTCCTGAAGTAGAACACGAAATAAGCAGTATTCAACCACATATATCGCAATATCTCCAAATATCGCATCTCATCAAAACTAATCGGCCGCATCCTATAATGAATTAATTCTGAACACAACCGTCGGTCATCCAATCGATCGAATATTTGTTTAGTAGTGGATGTACGGTCAGTTTTTTATATCCATCTATGGTCATTTTGAGAATACGGCCCTCAGTTTTTAAATGGGTTAATAAAAAATATGGAACTCATATGGATCAAACCAGCCGTGAACAACATTTCAATTTCAATCAAGCATGTCAAGTGGTCCAAGACAAAGAGATAAAACCTAATCTTGCCTGGTGAATTTATTTTTGTCATTCGCCTATAAGAACATGAGCAGGTGCTAATTGTAAAAGGGGATCTTGACGAAAAATTCCTGATTTTATATGTTGTCAGGGCTGTTTGGATTACGGCAAACAAACAAGTTTTTAACAAGCTGTCATAGACTAGACGAGATTCTCAAAAGATGCGTAATTTAAGGAGTACAGAGGCATTTTTTAATAGAAGCGTTTCAAACAACTTTTCTAGAATGAATTCGTGCTGATTACGAAAATGCCGTTGCTTTTTGCTGAATTTTGGAGTGCACCTGGGTCAAAATAAAAAATCAAAATGGCCTCCAAATGCAACATATTTACTATTTATATTTTTTTGTAATCAATGCCTTTTCTGCTTTTTAAAAGTTTCGACTTACTCCTATTAAACCGTCCCTTGAAGCTGACATCTTTTCAAACTTACTCAGCAGAAGTAGCTATAAGTTCTTTCCCTTCCCCACGAAAAAGCCCCAATTGTAGAAAATTCAAAATGGCTGCCAAAATACGACGTAATAAAATGAAAATATACTTCCTCAATTTGATTTTTTTTTATCAAAATTATTTCATCAAGAAAGGACAGCTATAAAGTACTGTCTCCAGTGCATGGGCGTAACGGGCCTGCCCTCTGAGGGGGCAAATTCCCATTCTGGGTAAATTTTCCCTCACATGGGGGGTCAAAGGCACTATTATCCCGGTCCATAGGGCCTAATACAACGGGCTGATTTTAGATGATTTTTGCAAACTCTTTATTCCCGCCAAATCGGTCAGGGGGCCACTGCCCCCCGCCCCCCCCGCCTGTTACGCCACTGATCCATTGAAGGCAGACTACTTTGAGGCATTGCACTCTAAATGCAATGACATTCTATTTCTTAGTGGTCGTAATATAAAAAGAGGCATAGGTTACTAGATTGCTTTGTTAAATTTTGTCTATAGCTCACTTTGTAGCCTCTTAGGTCATTACTTTTATGTCATGCAAATAATATAATTTTGACTAGAATGTCTGGACCTACGAAATGACTTGCTAGACTTTGTAAAGGCCTAACAGCACATCTTCCAATATATTCCGTAGAAAGTGAAGGGAATCGTCCAGACGAGTAAATGATAGCATTCTTTCCCATTCTTAATGATGGTCGCGAACGATCATGGTAGAGTGGCAGGTCGCTGTTCTACAAACACATACTTTTCCAAAAAAATTTAGATTGGCATGCCTAAATTTTTCAGTAACCTAAGACTGTCAGATATATTATAGTCTTACCTTTCGATTAAACGAAACTTTGGGATCTTTAAAATGCTTACACACCACTTCAAATATATAATATATAGGTTAATGCTAGTGCTCGAAGATGCCGTAGACCTCTAAGACCGCAATTAGAAGCAGGAGCATGGAGCCAGGTCAAACGTCCATTTACACCCCACTACAGAAAAGTTTGACACCTTTGGTAGTTAGTATGGACTCCTCTATACCAATGCTTGGTAGTTAGTACTCTCAAATTGTGGTGTCACTTTTCTTTTTCAATAGGGGCCAATTTAAGGTTACACAGGGTCAAACATTTTAAAATGCTCCAATCATTTGAAATCCTATGCCATATTGTCCGTCTTGTCATAATACACTGAAACCCTGTTTATGTCTAGTAATTATTTCAGTAATATAACACGTAGCTGAGAATATCAATTCGAAACAAAAAATCAGTATTTGAAAACATTTAATGTTGCGTAAAGCACGAAAAACCCCCCTATATTTTGGCAAAAAAAATCGGTAAATAAACCTCTTCCAATCTCACACTTCCTATATGCTGGGAACGTCACTATATATTAAAAAGTCAGTGCACAGATAAGTTTCTTTTGTGAGCGAGTTAAAAGAGAACCAATAAGAGGTATGTAGAATATGGTGGTGGAATATCCTAATTTTGGAACATTAATTTGTCTTTCTTAAAAAGGATGTCTGGAATATCAGAACAATTCGGTGTACTATGGAAAGATCGTAAGCATTGGTTGTCCCTTGGAGACGTGTCATTTCTTTCTTAAACTAAATTGTTAAATCTGAAAATGGTGGTAGACCTATCAGTGGTTCAAAAATACTATTTTTTATCATGGTCTATTAAATCATGGTATTTTCTGCAAAATAAGGTAAAATAATAGCTAATAATATCTCCACATGCACTTATGGGGTAATGATCATAGAAGACGCCATAGCAGAGTTCTGTTCATTAGAATGAATATAAGCCTGGTGAATGAGTTTATTTGAAGACATTCGCATTAGAAACAATTTTCCAATTTAAGCGAATTTGTGAATATATTGAAAATGTATGTGTAATTTGTTTAAAACAAGTTGATTAAGGTAAGTCATGGTCAATAAGTCATAAGGATCGAGCCTGGGTTTGCTTTGCCAAAAAATTAAACTCAATTAAAATAACTTCCAAAGACATCTATAGATTGTTGAACTATCAACAAAGCCTTTCTTGCATTAGTTTACTGGAAGTAATTTTAATATGGAAATAAAATTGTGATCACTTCTTTATGTTCAAACAGAGAGAATAGTTCCAAACAAGATAGCTTACTTCCAATTCCTTCTTTTACATCATCTCATTACCTGTAAGATTAAATCTCGATTATAGTAACTGTCCTGGAAGATTATGAATCACAATTTTTGTATTGTGTTCTAAAAATATATTTTATTTAAATATATAATACATATAAATATATTAGTGTTATTGAATTATTCCTTGACTTCCTTGGAAGTAAGTTGAAAAGATGGTTGGAACAACATCGAAGAAAACGAATCCAATTTATAAACGTTTTATAATTTTTTGGCATCAATATTCGCCGTTCGGATCCATAAATGAAAAATGATTAAGATAAACCATTTTCCTGTTTTCTACTTCTTTCAATTAGAGATTTAGAAAATTAGTCCAACTGGCAGGAAAAAAATAAACGATTACTTAAAATACATGAAATTTTGTACTACTCAAAACTTACTTGGAATTTTGAAGTATAATACTTAAATATTAATGGTTAGGTGATTGATATTTGTGATTGTTGATGAACATAATAAATGCAGACGATATCTCTTTTAAGGTTTAAAAAGATACAATAAATAGTTTTTACAGTGGTGGTGTCAGCACTTAAAGATCTCTTATTCATTTTACTTAATCAAAAGGTAGACATAATGTTTGTGTTAGTCTAGTTTTATTGAATTAAAGTTATGCCGATCTCATTTTTGGAAATGTATGTTGCTTCAGCTAGTTCTCAAAAGTAACTTCGAAAATAAATGCATTTAATGGACACATCTTTTCCTTCACTTAATTATGAATAACGTTAATCCTGATATTGGGAGATATGATATTGGGCTTTTTAAATGAATTGTAAGTCCTTTGAAAAAAGACCTCATATAGGCACCATATCCGTCATTCTAGTCTTTAATTTAACTTTGCATACATAAAACATAATACTTCTCTTGTATCTATCCAGTACGAGAAATGGAAATCATGTATAACTTAACCTGTCAGTCTTTGGACTTGCTCAACAGTACTTTTCTGGTGCAGGCGACTAGTATGCAAACTAATACCTCATCTTTTAACTATTCATTTTGTTTGTTTTTGCTCGTATCCACAAGTCATTGGTAATGGCAATTGTGGTGGTGTCAGGATGTGTTCAGCTAGTGTGCTTATCCGGGGGCGCGTGTATCCATTATACGGCCGCTCCTAACATGGCCCGGCTATTTGAGGCTGGGGGCGGATTGGGAATCAGTCAGGGGTTTACACCTACTGCTTATTCGACACTGACTTGCGATGTACATGTACATTGTGACTTCTCTTACACGGGACCGACGGCTTACGTCCCCGATCCGAAGGACGGATGCTTTCATTATCCATTTGCCCAGTCCAAGTGAACCATGAGAGAACGGTAATTCTGTATTTAATCCATAGTGGTATATCAGATCAAATCCAGAATTTGTAGTACCCGAATAAATCCCGGCAAGTACCACTGACCCCACCGGATTCGAACCCGGGAATTTTGATTGTTAATTTGCGCCATAGGCAAGCACCCTAACCGCTTAGGCCACGCTCTCCACTATATCGTGATAAATAATTTTATTGGGGGTAGCCATTTTTGTAAATTTGTGATCCTTTGCACTCAAAGCAAGAAAGTTAACTGGCTCAAAATAATAAGTCTAGAAAGTTGCATCAAAACCTATCCAACAGGTAGTGGAGTGATTTTTGTTTAAATCCTTGTTTAGACCAACAATGGTCTATGGTAATTATTTGGGCATTTTGAATTGGATCAACATTTACCCCTTGGCTACAACTTAAAATGGACTGAGAAGTTGATAATACTAACTCACCTTCTAGAGAAGTATGTTTAATACCACTGAATTATTGTGGGAATGTACCCTCCAATTAAGTTTAAATTTGATGATATTTTTGGCGGCCATCTTGAATTTGATCCAATAACTTCGACATATGTTGTTTGTTAAGAACTTATGAAGAAAAACTCATTAGCGTACAGCTGGCGTACAGCACACTGAGGAGAGCGTTTTTATGGTTTTGAAGTATCATGAAACCCAAATTCCTAACAAAACTTTGATACTTTGCTTCAAAATTCAATTTTTGTTGACATCATTCAACAATTATAAATGCACAAAGATAGTTGACTATTTTTAAACCATTTCTTTGGATTTGAGTGTTATTTTGGTTGCAATTACATCCTTCTGGCATGATTTTACCAGCTACCAATTTTGTACTAAATTCAAAGTTCCACTCATTGCTGTGCAATGAATATTTGTATTGCTTATTATTTTAAATGAAAGAAGATATTTTTCATTGAACTGATTATGTTTGATTATTACACGTGTGTCGATAAAACTAGACTTCTTTGTTTACTTTAATCTGTGTTTTGTTTTCTATTGTCAAGTTGCAATCTTAAATTGTGAGCTTCAGGACAGCTTGGCATAACTGCGCGAAACAACTCCTGCCCATGCATAAAAGTTGGCACAAAACATCGATTTGTACAACAGCAAATCGCACTATTGATATATCTCTGGATTTACAAAAGCAATGAGATGAAACCAGGGTTATTGAGTCAATCCCACAATGCACCAGTTTTGGGAAATTTCACCTCATTATTTTTTTTATTGGTTTTATTATTTTATTCTTAACACAGAAAATCCCTGACTTTACTCCCATTTTAAATACCCTACAAAGCGTTAGTACTTAGGTATTTTTTTGCATGATCATGAAATGTCTTTGTTGTTCTTGAACTTTGGAACATTTTTTTAAATCCCTAAGTACTGACATGTGTTTATTTTAGTACAGTACAGTATAAAGGCACATTGCACTGCCTCATGGGATTGATTCAAAACACCCTCTGATATGAAAACAACACCATTGGAAAGCCGGTCTGTGTTCTTTAATATCTATACCAAGTAGGTGACTTATTATGAAATTTCTATTTAACCAATTTTTCTTTGATTTGTACCATTTTTTTAGACAGGGTATATAGCAAATGATGATGCATGTAGTTTCTTTGTCCGCGTCAATATACAGCCAATTCTGCGTTAACATCGTCTTACCAAGGGGGGGGGGGGGGGGAGGGGTAACACCCCCACCCCCGTGGAACTTCGCTCGGTGCGCTAAAATGCTAAAAAACTTTCGTAAAACGCTTCTAGGTAATCGTTTATCATCCTTTCGGGTCATTATAGCGAAAAAATGTGAAGGTAGCACCTTCACCGGGGTTAGGGTATGCCGTTCAAAGTCGAAGGGTAGGGGGGGGTTGCCACCAGGATATTTTATGGTGCAATTTTTGAAAATTATGATTGCACAATAGGCTCTAAAACCTATTGTTTATGAAAACAGCCAAAATGCCATCATTAGAGCTGAAAATCGCATGAAATCCGATACTTCCTGCCGATTTTTAGCGCAAAATTGGATTTTAGCTATTTCGGTGGATATGGAAAATGCCAATTTGCCAACTCGCAGACTTATGACGTCATTGTGAAGACATACTAGGTAGTTGGTACTATTTTGGTATAAATGGAAAGAGGAAGGACCATAGCTATCCAGTGTATCAAAATCATAAGCATCGGGTGCTTTATAACAAATTCTTTGAGGGGGGTGGTAACCACCCCCCCCCCCCCCCCTTGGAAAACCGGTTACAAAAAAAGGCTTGGTAGACGAGGGTGTTAAAGCCATATTGGCACATTTTGTGAATGGCGCCCGAAATTTTCAAATTTTGATATTGTGCACAGTACGTGGTAATTGTCTAAGAAAACTATACATGCGAACGAGGGAATGCTAAAAACTGCGTATTTATCATAAAATAAGCTGATTTTTGTAATCAGAATTGGATCCCAGATTAGACTTAGGATAGTGTCAACCCTGGTGATTTTTGTTTTAACCACGAATTTCTGAATTTTTGCACCATTTTAACATTAACTGTGTTCTAACGTTACCAACAAGGTTATCCACTGCAGACAAATCAAATCATGACTGGTAGTTTTTGCCGATTTAAACAGCTATTTGAACTATTAAAGTCACAAACCCACATGGTCTTACGGCGGGAATTTAAGCATATGTCACGCCGGTCAGGCGCAAGGCGCAGCAATCGCGTCGCGTGGTGAATTTTGCTGCGCGTAATGAGCGTGCGCGTGTTTTAATTGTACTTTTGCGCGAACGCACTTGGAAAAACGAATATATAATGTGAAAATGTAAACAAAGGGCTAATTTAGAACATGAAATTCAATTTTCTTCTGATTTCCTGGAGTTGGCGACAAAAGATGTTTGATTCAATGTGCATAAGATGTCATTTTCATCACTTGCACAACTTACGTCCAGTTGTGAAGTTCAAAGATGAAGTTATTTGAGAAGAGACAGCTTGAAATGGCGTGAAAAGTCCTTTTATTTACTTTTTTATACTAAACACGGATTTTCTCAAATGTTCCATTTTTTTTAATTATGAAATTTAAATTGGGCAAATTTTCAACAAGATAACTCCAAAATACCGAAGTAAAAGAAAGTTTTTAACTTCCTACGATAGCAATCGGTCTTCTCTAGGGACTGTTTTCTTCTCTCATTTTTCATTTTTCGATTCTAAACTAAGATATTCGCTCTTTTCTCCAATATATACTCAAATTTTGGTAAGAAAGGTTAAAAAATCATATCACACTTTTTGACATTTTTTTTTTCCTTATATTTTCCAAAAGTAAGCTCTATTTTTAAAAAATGAAAAAAAAAAACCGTCCCTAGACAAATTTTGTCTTGGGGTGTTGTTTCTAAAAAATAACGTAAGAAATCATGAAATCAAATTGTTTTTGTTATGCTGTCTGCAATTTTTGGGGCAAAATCATGTCTTTTTGGTATTTGCTCAAAATACGGAAAGTTTTAACATTAGTCCTGATGCATCACTCGGTTCATCTTCAATTTTCTTTCTAGAAATGTATCTTTAAGCACAATATCAAATATTTGCGAATTACCAACCAACTAGATACCGGCACTCAAGGTTTACACTTGCCCTTAACGAGGAAGCTGGAAAATGAATCCCTACGTTTATGCATCCTCCATGATGAAATAGTGGCCACCACTCGAGAAAATAACCTCTACTTGAATGCCTGAAACCATAAACAACTAATTGATGAACGTAGACACGTATGCGCTATTTCCCCGGTATTTCACATTGGGAAGTCCGTTTCAATCATCCGTTATTATCGGGATCCCTATAATATTATTCTAATTACAAAAATTCCTTGTTGTGGACACATAGACATTTCGAGCTAACCATTCACAGGTATACTTACACTAGCCAGTTTCCATATGCATCACCGTGAAAGATCTCAAATATTTAAAAAATTCGGGCGCTCCTTCAAAAATGTGCTAATTTGCTTTAATAAAGTTCTCCTTCCCTGCTCGTTCAAGAAACAAACGACTAGCTTCCCATTTTTATAAAACAAGCAAAATCAATACAATCTGCAATAAACATGAAAAATATTAAGTACGCACCTTTCTAAAACACAAATGAAACCTGCACATACGTTTCCGTATGCTTAGGTCGCTGATCCACGTGACTCTCCTCGTCCGTTTCCGCTCTTTATACAAACAGAACTTGCGTCGTTATATGTCGTGGGAATGAACTGCTATTTTGTGGGAACGAAATGATTATTTCGTGGGAACGAAATACGTATTTCGTTGGAACGAAATACTTAGTCGTGGAACAAAATATTTTCGTGGGAACGAAATCGTATTTCGTGGGAACGAATAGTATTTCGTGGAACGAAATAGTATTTCTTGGGAACGAAATAATTATATCGAGGGAACGAAATGTATTTCGTGGGAACGAAAGAGTATTTCGGGAACGAAATTAATTCGTGGGAACGAAATAATTAATTCGTGGGAACGAAATAATTATTTCGTGGGACGAAATTTATTTCGTGGGAACGAAATAATATTCGTGGAACGAAAGTATTTCCTGGGAACCGAAATATATTTCGTGGAACGGAAATGTATTTCGTGGGACTAAATAATTATTTCTTGGGAACGAAATAATGTTTCGTGGGACGAAATAATTTTTCGTGGAACGAAATAAGTTATTTCGTGTGAAACGAAATAGTATATTTCGTTGGTAACGGAATAGTATTTTCGTTGGAGCGAAAATAGTATTTCGGTGGGAACGAAATAGTAATTTCGTGGGAACGAAATTTCGTGGGAACGAAATTTCGTGGGAACGAAATTTCGTGGGAACGAAATCATTATTTCGTGGGAAAAAAATAGTATTTCGTGGGACCGAAATAGTGGTAAATTTCATGGGAACGGAAATAATTTTTGTTTCACCATGTCACTTTTTTAGGGGGCTCCGTCGTAACAACAACACGTCATTCTTATCCCGTTTCGGGCGAAAACAGTAGCGAAATTATTGACCCTCCGCGACTTCGCTAAATATTGAAAAATTCTTATACGGAAAAGGTTGTGATCAATTTTGATATTTGATAAACAGAAAAAAAAGTCTAGCGAACAAACTGTGCAACTCTCATTTTCTGAAATGCGCAAAGGGTAACTCAAGATACAGCCCAAAATAGAACTGAATTTTCTATACAATAATAGTATATAGACAGTTACATCCCAGGTCATAACTAATCTAGTTTCCTACACATAGCCCCTAGTTTTTTTTTATGTTTGCTTAAACTATATTGTTTTAAAATAAGCTTTGGGGCCACCCTGAATTTTGACTTGAAAAAACAAAATGGCGGCCAAAATATCAATTTTGGCTAAAAAGGCAGATTTCACTGTCGTGAAATGCCACAAAAACACAGAATTCCCCCTTTTTAAATATACAAAGGCACATATCTTGACCTTGACAAACATTAAAATATCGATTTTTTTGTGTAATCCAAGTAACCTACAAATCCAAAATGGCCGCCATGAAGGCTCTTTTCCCCAGCTAATACATGGCTATAAAAGTTTTGTCAGTGCATATTCTAATTTGTAAATGCTTGTTATTAAACTATTGTACGAGCTTCTATCGCAAAATCTACATGGCTTTAATTTTTACCTCGAAATATTTAGCCCGAAAATAAATCAACATGGCCGGCCAAAATACCAATATTGAATCATATTTTGGGGCCTAAAAAGGTTTATTTTCGGTTGTAAATGCCCAAACTTGAAATTTTGCCTCTTTTATTGAACAGAGGCATAGGTCATTGTACTCAATATAATGAGATTTCCATTGTTTGATCACATGACCCAAAATTCACAATGGCCGCCACAAACGATTAAATACAAAATAAGACATACTTATAAGTTTATTGTCAAGATATGATCATAGATTTAAATGAATGCTTATTAACTTGTTTATTGACTGCTACAACAAAGCATTTGTAAGCTATCATTTTGCCTCAAAAATGGCAGCCAAAAATCAAAATGGCGCAGAATATCCATTTTGGTCTTATAATCCAATATATGTATTGGTCGGGTAAACACACACACACTCAGAATTTTTGCTCTTTTTGATGTACCAAAGAATATAGATTTTCAGTTTGTATCCGTAACCCTAAGAAAAGAGATTGGAAACCATGGCTGGCTGTGGCCGACCCTGACTTGAAATTTTTTCGTTAGGACGTGCACAGCATTGATGGATTCCATAATATCAAGCCCCAGGTATATATCCCTTACATCCCCAGAGGAAAATGAACCAACCTACGATCACGCCAAAAGGAAGGGAGCGTTTGTCTTTGTTCAATCTAGCATTTCCCCTAAACACAATACAGAGAGGTCCGCTCCGTGATTTTTTTTAAAAGTGGCAAAAATGGATTTAGGGATTTAAGGGATTGCTAAATCGCCTGTTATCAGCAAAAATCCTTTCTTGTGCAAAACGTGAAATTCTGCATAATCTTGTAAATAAACCGGGGCCAAAAAAATCTAATCATTCCTATTTCTCTGCCTTAAGTACATAGAAAACCCTGCAGATACCGCAATAGATAGACTCAGAAAGCATATGCAGGCGATCTTACCATAATAGCCAGTTCTGTAGATGGATGCAAAGATCTACTTCGACTAGTAAAGACCTCCCTAAAGTTAACTAGAACCATGAAGGCAATGTCCACAAAGTGTAAAAATCTGACCATGAAGAAGATCTATGTAGTCCGTCAGAATAGGAAGGAACCGACTCATAAAGCACCCTATGATGCTTATCTATGCATAGATGGAAACAGTACAGTTCCCCCACAGGCATTCGTGAAGTTTCCGTGGCCAAGAGATCTTCAAGGACCTAAGTTACAAAGACAGATTTGGTCATGTGTGCATACCAAATTCAAGGATCTCTTGGAGAAGAACTGACACGACCAGGTGAACAGCATAAGAAGTTGTGGATTACGAAACCCCAATCGTTAGTTGAATTTTCAGGGCAGTTCATCTACTGCTTCCCTATCTCACTTGCCAAGAATCGTTGGAAACTTATGTCAGCTCCATACCCTGAAAGAAGTGGGCGGACTGCTAAGTGTACAATCCCTCTATCTTGTACCGGAACATAAACAACACAGACTGCCACTAAAGGCCCTTTCCTATCCACCTAAAATGTATGCAAGTTGTGAAGTCTCACATTTTGAAATATGCGGTTAAAATCAGAAACTCACCTTTGTATACGACACTTTTGTATCAGAAGGAAAAAGGAAGACTTGAATGGGGTGAAAGAGCTACATTAAGGTAACGATATCAATGTGAAACTTTGCAAAGGACAGCATAGCCGACCATGCCTCCGTTTAACCCAGAGTCTTGGGAAGGCAATGACCAGTTGACAATAAAGAACACAGAAATTCCCGGTCTGCACTTGTGAACAGATGTTGGTATCCTTATATAGTAAGGCCCGGAAAGGTAATGGCTATGTTGGGAGATGGCAATACAAATGGACATCAGCTGGAATAAGCCTCCTCTACTCCTTTTTCACCAGAAATGCGAAATTCTACTTCAATTCCCGCCAAAATAGACCACCACGTCACAGAGACCAGATGTCACCATCTATTCTCTTTCAAGGTAAGAAGGTGTTTGACATTGAGCTAACACTCCGGCAGAAGAGAATATGGCATAACCACAGCACAAGAAGCTGGATGCCGTTGAAATATATTTCCAGTAGATTGGTATCCAGAGGAACAAATTCACCAACCCGACTCTGAGAACCTGCTTCAAATTCTTGGCTGAACATCTGAAGAAACCAAGAAGGCATTGGACTCTGTATCAGGAATGGCTCTACAACTAACCTATACATTGTAGCTTACAAGAAACAACAAGAATTTGGTTCAGTAGTTTGGAGTTAGACGCACAACTACACATCCTCCCAGTGGAAGACTACAAGGCGGGACGCATCATCACACCCAACCTCAGTTCCTGTGACCAGCCATGCCTTGAATGGAGCTTGCGTTATCTTCGGAGCCCTATCTTATGGTTTCAAATCTAAGGAACTGTTAAGAGGCATTGACGTGGCAAGTTGTTCGTCCCCTCGCATCAACTGTTCGTAGCCTTCACAAACAAATGATTGGCATGCTTCCGATGTCGATGAAGAAAGAAAAAAACAAAGCCATTACGTTACTGCATGGCGAGGGCAGGGTCCCCGGGACCAAAGCGCTCAACTCACCACCACCAATACTGTGCACGTCCTTAAAACGTTGAAGGCAGATCAAGCCATGATTCGGCCACGTTTTACGTGATAAAATTGGACATTTACCTTCCTTTCTTTTGGGTACACCAAAAAGAATTAAATTCTGGTTTGTGTGTCGAATCTTCGACAGCAATACATATAATGGATTATATGACAAGTTTGGTATCCTGGCCGCCATTTTGATTTTTTGCGCTGCCATTTTGATGCAAATGATATCCATTTATCATTTTGTGGTAGCAGCTCCACAACACGTTAAATCATCATTTCCTTATGTCATATCATGAAAATAAACTTCATAATTCGCTTTGTATTTTCGTTTGTGGCGGCCATTTTGAATTTTTGGGTCACGTGTTTAAACAATGGAAATATTTAAGTTTATCGAGGCATGTCCTATGCCTATGTACAATAAAAGAGGGAACTTTCAAGTTTTTGGTGCAATGTTACAACCGAAATATACCTTTTAGCCAAAATTTTGATTCAATATTGTATTTTGGCAAGCCATTTTGATTTGTTTTTCGATGGCAATTATAGCCATTTAATGTTTTCTGCGATAGAGCTTCCACAATAAGTTATAAAAGCATTTTTAACTGAGACTGTCAAGGCAATTGCCATCATGTATGATAACCCATAAAGCTTTGTGCAGACCAAGGATGGGCCCACAAAGGAGTTCCTAACAACTATGGAAACCTCCAAGGAGATACTCTTGCTCCCTACTTCTTTGTAATCGTGGTTGACTGCTTGATTACATTCCTCAGACAGAGTCTTGACATCATGACGCCAAAGACTCACATCAAACCCACGTTCCAGACGTCACATGGGTTCAGCATCTCACAGACCTTGACTACGCACGATGATGAGCTCTAACAGCTGCATCTGGATATGTGGTGCACACAAGATCTACTAACATCAATTAGAGAATGCTGCAGACAAAAAGTCGGCCTACATCAAATGCCAAGAAGACTGATATGAGGAGACGATCTCAACCTATCTGCACAGCAGATGGTAGCCAACTCAAAGAGGCAAGGACTTCAATAATCTAGGGTCCTATGTTGCCGACAGCAAGAAAGACTTCCTGTCACGCAAAGGACAAGCTTGGGAAGGCCTGCAATAAACTACACCACTTATGCAATCTGTTATCTCCAATCCACAACCAAGCTGAAATTCTTTAGAGCCGGTGTAGAGAGTACCTGATATATGGAACTGAGACCTGGACCATGAAGAACTACAGGATAGACCGGATGGCACCTACACCAAGCTTCTTATGCGAGTACAAAAATATCCTGGCGCGAGCAACAAGACCCAAAGCACGATATATGGAGATATCCCTCCAATTTTCATCTCTGTTTGCCCAACGCCGTGCACGATTTTGCCGGTCACTGTCCTGTGCGATTGACCAAGTAGTCTCAGACTCACATGTTGTAAGTTTACCATGCCCAAACAGGGTCGTCGCCCCTTTAACACATGATGTGATTGCTCGAGACATTCAACAGGATCCATCTGACCCATCCCCAACCTATGACAAACAGGGACATTGGCGCTACATGTGAACAGCAATCTCGCCGCGGCCTGTTAGAGAGATAGATAGCATTTTCCCAAATTACGAATATAAGTTGCAAAAATTACTTTTTTGGCCATGTATAGCTGGAAAGAGCGTTCATTAGTGAAGTTTGCTTTAATGCCAAGGAAAATCTTTGGCTGTGAATTTATATGCATGTTGATACACCATCTAAGTACTGTGTGAAACGTTTCAATTGCAATCTTTTGAAACTGCAGGCTTTTACCAGCAGGTTTTTGGTCCCACCCACAAGATGGCCACACATTAGATCTGATTGACAAGAGCTTGATGAAAACATGGTTAAATATCAATGTATTTTAAAATGAGAAATTAGCTTCAGACCACCCTATGAGTTCATGTTGTTATAATCAAAGTAAACCAGGGTTGACAAAAAGACTGTTACAGTTTCTGAATTAATAAGGGTATTGATCAAACTTAATTAAATCTGATATTGCCTATAATCTACAAGCTATTACTGTGAATGTCTTACTTGATATTCTCATTGATCAATTTGAATATCAATGTCTACTCTCTGAATACACATTCGCCTGAAAGAGATCAAAACTCGTATCAAAAGGCCAAGATATCCTGGTTCGATAGAAACATCAATGATCAGAGACGGCTCTAAAGAAAGTATGGAAAGGGCATTGCTTAAAGTCCCGTGACCCCAAGATAGGGAAGTTTACAAATATTCAAAAATCTTGGGTTAACAAACTTTTGGATAGGGCAACGATTTTCATATATAAAGTGCTAGTTATGTACAAGTGATATTAAGAGTGTGTTTCAGACGGCAGTTCTCTGTTAAACAAGAACGTTAGACGACTGCCAACTGGTCTCTCTACAAAACATTGTGAATAATTTTGTCACCTTCTTTAGAGATAAGGTTGGCAAAAATTCGTCCAGTATCCTTGATGTCAAACCCTTAAAATGATCAGAGCAATGGTAGCAATATTGGTCCAATCGATGTGTAGCAGTAGCTTTTGTGAATTCAAACAGGTTACTCAAAAGATGTTTTTAGGTTATAAGGTGAGTACCATCAAAAACCTGCAAATTTGACGATGTTTTCCAACCTTGGTTTACTAAAGAACACTTAAATTGTGTTTCACTGCAAAAAACATTTAGTACTCAATGTCATAAATACCTCTCTGAAAACAGGTAGTTTTTCCTAGTCTAGGCCGAGCACTAATTCCAATTATAAAGAAACCATCTCTTGATTGTACTGACTTCTCCAATTACCGGCCGTTTTTTCCAACATAAACTTTCAATATCCAAAGTACTTGAAAAAGTTGTGGTGCCAGGACAACTGAACAATATTGTACCTGAAATGTGCCTTATGATGCTTACCAAGCAAGCCTAATGTCCCCAATAGGAGTACAAGAGACGGCCTGTGAAAGTGCAGAGTGATATACTGGATCTGTAGACAGGCGCGAAGTGTTTTTTCTTGCATGCTCGACCTGTCTGCAGCATTCGATACCAATCGACCATGATGCCTTGCTCCATCGGCCTCAAAATGACTTTGGCCATATCTGGCAATGCTCTCAATGGATTTAAGTCTTACCTTAGAGTAGAAGTTAACAGGTCCATATAGATGGCATATTTATTCTTGACTCTTACTCGCTGAATTATGGGTCCACAGCTCCGTATTGGGTCCATTGGGATTCAATTTTATCACTTCTCTCCTGTTGGGCCTATCATTAAAAAACATGGACTAAAATTTCACTGAGCTGACGAACACAACTTTATATCTCTTTAAACCCCAATTCTCAGGACATGTAAAATGCTCTTTCCTAAACTTGATCAATGCATAAACAGATTTGAGCACCTGGATGGTGCAGACAAAAGTTAAAGCTTAATCCCCAACACTGAAATTTTGTTCATAAGCTGGGACTTACCAAGGATTAAATAAACTCCCACCATCTATTGTTCTCAAACTTGGTGAAACTGAAAATAAAACCATCTACACAGTACGAAAATCTCGGCATCCATGTTTCGATGCACACGTCATTAACATCTCACATCAATAACCTATTTTCATCTGTGAACTATCATCTCCGTAACCATTCGCCGAATAAGTAGGTTTCTTGATCCGGACACAAAACATCATGTCCCATTCGTTCTTTCATCTATAGTCAAGGGGACTGTGGAATCCCGTGGGATTTTAATGATTAAACACACACCTATTTAATACCTTCAATAGGTCCAAGAGGAACAAGAAATTTTTGATGGAAATTTCCCCGGGGTGGCAGATGGCTGTCATCTTGGTTTTCAAAATGGCTGTCCATTTGGTATATTTTCAAATCATAACTCAAGTTGTGAATGTCTAGGAGTGTTTAGGTGCCAACCAAACTTCTGTTAAACAACTACAACTCTCTGGAAAGGATAGACAGCTGATTAGAAAGCGAACATTATGACTGGCAGCCATTTTGTTTTCAAAATGGCCGCCACATTCCCATGTTTATGGTACATTTTCGCAGTATTTTGGTGTGAGTTTAATGCTATTTACGATGGGGACACAGTTCCATTTAACTAGTCAGATGTATTAAAGATGGTTAGATTGGTGGAGAATTCCCAGGGGGTGGCGATGGCTGCCATCTTGGGTTTCAAAATGGTGGCCATTTTGGTTATATTTTCAACTCATAACTCGAGTTTGAATGTTCCTAGGACGCTAGGTTTCGGTGCCAAAACTTCATGTAAACCTCCAACTTCTATGGAAAGGATACAGTAGATTAGAAGAGGACCATTAAGACTGGCAGCCACTTTGTTTCAAAAATGCCGCAATACCTGTTTAATTCAGCAGTCATTTTAGTCCATAAGCCACGTTTTCTGTACGGGCCTTTAAAATTCGAGTTTGCTTGCACCACATGTGATTAATTTTCAGTAGATCACATTGAAGGGGGTGTCCCCCTGGATAGGATTAGGTATGTTTCCGCCCCGAAAAATTGCACATAGCCGTAATGGGGCCTTTTCAAAATGGCCACCATTGTTTATGAAAAATGATATTGTATTTTATTATGATAGGAATTTTATCCAGGACAAACGAAATAAAAAGTTTACTCTCATTGAAGGGGCTGAAGCATTGTGTCCAAAATGGCCGCTGGTAGGCGGCATGTTTTTTTAAATGACACTAAAATTGCCAAATGAGAGGGGTAAGAATGAGAGTAATATTTTGAGAGCACCAAAATAGAGATTTAATGACATTTGTGTATTGAGGACTGATCATAACATGATGGCGGCGGTTATACCGCTCCGGGGGACATAAATCAAGAGGACACACCCTGCACATCTGTTTGACATTTCAAAAGACCCATAACGAAACATATTTGTAACATTTTCCCGCAATTTTCTGTCGTACTTCGGATAATTGAGACCATCCAAACACTAATTGACGCTGGGAAGGAAGATGATAGGCAGTAGAGAGAGAGAAGGAGCCTGTGGTAACAAGTCAGAAACAAAGAAGCAATTGATGTGCTCGAAAGAAACCTTAGGTACAGATTTAAATTTTCCTTCTCATATAAACAATTTGTTCACTTCTTCATAAAAGCATAGTTTATTTTTAATGGCGAACACCTATGGCGTCCTGAGTAGTCCTTAAATACAGTCACACCCATTTATTATGATGTTATTGTATCAGGTTAATACGAGCTGTTGTTTCCAATGTGAACTATTATAGAGTCAGTTTAAAACTACGTTATATGCACAAGTAGTAACAGGCTATAGTAACGGCATTATCTAGGACAAGTCAAACTCCACTTTAATATTTTTACATCTGGGAAATGATTTAGGTCATTATTAGAAGTGTTGTTTAATAACGTCGCAAAGATGTGTAGGGCTGCATTTCTTCCTAATTTACAAACTCTAGAGCAAATATAATCACAGCCATCTTTAAAAACAAGCCTGTACGTTAAATATAAATGCCATAAGTTCTTTTTGGAGCTCCCAAAATTCACACGGGTTCTATTTCCAACAATTTGCCTTTAAGGTCATTTAACAAAATATGATCCTTGCGGCGGCCATCTTGGACGCCTAGATGTTTAGCCCCCTTCAGGCAGTTAAAAACTTGGTTCGTGTAGTCGTGCATAAAATTTCTATTATAATGAAATTATACTGGCGGTTTTACATACAAAAATCGCGGCCAATTTGAAAATGGGCAGGATCAACGTAACGTGCAGATGTTCGGGGCGGAAACATACCTTAACCTAGTCAGGGGGACATACCTGCAAGATGATATATGGGCAAATTAATCATTAATTGGGTGCAACGATAACGGCAAATCTGGATGGGGCAGCTTATGGCGCCGGATATAGTCAAGATGTATATAAATATGGTGGTGGGATGGATTTGTGTCTATTCAGAGCGAGGATTTGAGCGACCTTACCTCCCATTAGCTCTTTTTCCTCTTTTCAGTTCTTATTTCTTCTCAGCCTTCCAGTTGCCTAGGTTAGGGATAACATCAGTTGTTCGGGTCAAAGGCACATGTGCCCTGGAATGTTCAGAGTCCCTGATACCAACAAGACATTGACTGCGTGGGACATATACAAAATGGTCGGTGGTTGGTGGACGGGTGTATCGCCATACTCCAGTTTGGTTGGCAACTGGACCAAATACTGTACACTTGTCCTTTATATCCTTATAGGTTAGGCCTCGTGATTAGGCCATTTACAGCACCTATATGCTGCTGAACATATCAGCATTAAAGGCGGAAGAAACCACCAGGTTCAACGGCCAGTGCGTTCCAGACTTTATAGTATATGCTGCCTTGTAGACTCCTGCTTGCAGGAAAGGCTTGGGGAGACAACCCTGAGGAAAAAATACGGAGTGGAGTCCGAGGCGACTGATGCTCTATCGCACCATTTCGGCAACTCGTGCGACGCTGCTGGCACCAAACTGTATCGTTTCTTGACGGTCTTTGGATTTGTCTTCAGAGTGAGAGGGGGATTCATGTGCATGGGCAACATACGGATCTCCATAGCAATTGCCCCGGCTTTGCGCCTGAGAGGAAATCCACTTCGCTTTTTAGGTGGGCGCTTTATCCATAGTCCTTGCGACTGACGGAGGCCATGATGATATAAATATGTTTAAGATTTGGTAAGAGTAAAAAAGTGATTCTTTCAATCCATCTTGTATAATTGTTTTTAAAATGGCAGCCCATTATGCCTTTTTGCCCCCTATCTTGCCGAATTTCTTTGGCCACCCCACATGCTTATGATTTTGATTACCAGTGGGTAGCTATGTCCTCTTTTTCCATTGATACCAAAAATTGTACTAACGAACCTAGTAATACATCACAATGATGTAACAATATGCAAGTCTGCAAAATTGTCATACTCCACAAAAATAGGCGGAAATCCAATTTTGCACTATAAAAGGTATAGGAATATCGATTTTCAGCGGTTTTCAGCTTTAAAGGTGACAATTGACATTTACATGAACATAAAGTTGTAGGCTATACTAATAAGAATATTGTACCATAAAGTGTATCATAAATTATCCTTGGGGGGACACCTCCCCCCCCCCAACACACACACAACACACTCATTGGATTGAAGGATACTCTAATACCTTTACAAAAAAAATCGCAAAATACCAAAGAAGAATGAGAAAACAAATTACCTGGAGCATTTTGCAAAAGCTATTGGCGTTTTAACGCACCAGAGGAAAGTTCAATAGAGAGTTAAAAAAATAAAAAACTTAAAAAAAGCAAAATTAACAAAAACATGTCACAATTTATATAGAACACACCAATAATCACACCCTGAGGGAACTGTAGAGCAGTCTCTTTTGATGAGGAATTTAAAGCTCTGTTAGGGGGTAGTCCATAAGTGTTGTATGAGAGCTGGATTTGGAGTACGATTGGTATATGAGATCCTTAACACTGCTCTGTGTAGTTGTTTAATGGTATGCTTCCCCCAAATACGATTTATCAAGAACAAGTCACTATTATAATCACTTTGCACCAAGTCCTTATCATAACAGACCAGATAGGGCCGATGTATTAATTTAATTATGCCCACAAAACCGCACAATGCGCATATTTTAAACTCTTCCTTTAAAGTGCACTTTGGAGTTGTTTAATTGGTAAGAGCCCACAAACATGGACTTATGCATGAGCAAGCTTCAACATCAAGCCACTTGTGTTTATTCTTTGTTTACCACATCCAAGACAATGTTAAGGTTCTAAATCACGGTTGTCATCCTCATCCGCCAGGATGGGCACCGGAGACATTGGTTCTAGGTCCACAATTCTTGAATTCATCGGACTCGGTGGAACACCCAGTAAGTTCTATGCAGTTCAGTCCATTATACTTTGACTAATGTTGGCACTTCAAGACTTGGCACAATCAATTTACAAAATGAATTTATGCATCTGGAGAGGGAGGCAAATGTTGTCAAACTGGCTGAATTTGTTCCATCCACTAAATCCCATCTGTAGTAATTGGGTCGCCCGCAAACTTCTGCATTTGATTTGTCATTGTACAAATCATAGCCGTAGTGTATCACATGGTAGCTAGTGTAAAAGTGCTGCCTCTGGTAGGAGGCAGGACATACCATTGTGCGCGGTCTGCCTGGTTGTTACTTGGCGCGACCCCAAACAAAATCCTCACATCAAGAAATAAAGGGTCTCGTCACCTTCCAAAAATTACAATTGTACATCTGGCCACATTTGTAATTCCGTATGAGGTAATTACAACTGACACACAAATGCTTTAGATGGCAGGCTAATAGAATTGCTTCAGATGATGTTTCTGCCACTCCGAGCTGTTTGAAAGGGCGTAACTTGTCATCATTTCGAGCCAATTTCTTTCAAGTCCTTCCAAATGTCAGCTTTCCCTTGCCAGCAAATCTTACCCAGTGACATTGCCCATGATTAGTGCATGGAATAAGGGGAAGAAGCGGCTTCTGAGATCCAGAGAATGTAAATAGGGGCAGTGGGTCTTCTCACACTCTTACATGTATAATATACAGAGGTTTGGATAGTGCAGAATGGCTAGTAGAAAGGGACGTCTGTGTATGGTGAATAAAGTCTTACAGGATGTGGGTATATATTTATGTGTGTAGCATTAGGACTATGGAGAATGAGCTTTTGTGTGTGCTTCTTGGACGATGGTTGAAACTAATTCAATTTTTCGATGTGTGGATTTACAAGGCGCAAGAAACAGGCACAATAAGAGGGTCGGTCGGCCGCCGGCTCCGGACTTAGATGCGGCCCACTACACTCAAGGTTTTGGTGAAATGAGGGTATAACAAAATCCGAAGTTACCCCAGCCCAATTACAATGGGTAGGATACGGTGAATAGCAAATTCAAGCCATGATGAATCTTGCCTCCTTCGCCAGATCAGTAATTCATTTGGTGTGAAGTGCGATTGTCCAAGATTTGCACCCCCATGTGCCAATGTGGAAAGAATAAACTATTCTGTAACAGAACTTTGGGATGTTCATCGAGTGTGGACGAATGCAGAATGCGAAAGACGTGAGACCTAACCCATTGCCCACACTGTTAAAATGACCGTAAAATCGTCGTTTAACTGCAGTTAGGACTCACAATGTGCAAAATATGTTACCAAAAATGTCTTTTTTTCTTGTTAAACTTGCTATGAGTCCCAGCTGCCAGTTAAAAACGATGTCGTTTTATGGTAATTTTTAACAGGAGTCAAAAACGTGATGCTGACGACAGTGCTTAGAAAACTTGACCTGTGTAAAACATAGAAATTCGCACAAGTGGGGAAAATGTGGGACTCATACCATTTAAAACAACCCCGCAGTGCACTTTTTAAAGAGTGTAATTGTATGCTCGCTGTATTGTTTTACGATCACATTTACCTCATATGATCTGCTTTGATATAGGACTCATTGCAAATGTATTAAAGTGCGCTGTTCTGATTAAATCAACATTCGTTGGAATCATACCTACCAAATTAAACAATCCACCGTGACTTTTATAGACTCAAAGACTTAAATGGACTAATACAAAATAGACTGCGCTACAGTTTTACAGGTCCAGGTACATATAGGCCAGTGTATTGTTATTTCTTTAGGACAAATTTTATCGTATGGGGTGGGTGAGTAATTGTTGTAATAGAATTTCAGCCCCCTCCCCTCGCCCATTCGCAGGGGGGCGTACGATTTACGATTAGTGTATCACGATACGGTATGAGGGGTGCATTAATCTTTCACGGGTGCGATTCAGGACCAAGCATTAAATCGTTAGCGTTCATTCAAACACTGGCGTTTACGTTTTTGCAGGAGATATAGTCCATCTGACTCATCCTCCTACAACGGTTAGAATATAGCCTCAGTGACTCTTCAGGGCACATTAGTTTCACGCTTTATTTCCGTTGTTGTCGTGGAGGCCCGAATCAAATGCCCTATTCTTTAACCGTTGTAGGTGGACTATGAGTCCGGCGGACCTTAAAAGCTTCTACACCGGCACTTAGATGTAGTAAAACTACCTGCCTGCCGTGTTGATATGTACCAAAGTATATGATCAGGTCTAGACGATAAATGCCCATGAATAACTTATATTGACTAAAGTTATACAAAAAATACTTTTTTTTTACAGTGTCAAAATGGCAGCCATTTGAAATACACATTAATCAGATGGACTTGAATTAATTCTATTTACTCTCAAAACATATCCAAAAAAGAAAACACAGCTTTATATCACCTTGAGACTGTGCAACTAAAATTAAATTTTGTTGAAACTCACCACTGAAATTATGCTGAAAATGTAGCAATAACATGTAATTGGCAGCCATTTTGAAAAACAAAATGGCTGCGGGTCTTAATGTTCATTTCTAATCTACTTATCCTTTCAAAACTTGTGGGTGCTTAACATACCGTGTTTTGGCACCAAAACTAGCTTAATGAACATTCACAATTGAGTTATGATTTGAAAATATACCAAAAATGGCGGCCATATTTTGAAAATCAAATATGGCCGCCATCGCCAATACCTGGGAAATTCTCCATCAAACTTTCTTGTTCTTGGGATTAACTTAAGGTGTCTGAATAGGTGTGATGCTTTAATCATGGAAATCCCAACGGGGACTTATTTTTGGTCAAGCATCCATTTTTGGCAGACACCCTGTCAAAATGGAAGCATCCCTTAGAGTTTGTAACCGGAATGCGTCCCATCTTTGGTCAAGCGCCATTTATGGTCAACAACTGACAACAACCAAAAGTGGAAGCATCCATAGAGTTTGTACAGGAGTGCGTCCATTTTTGGTAAGCGTCAATTTTGGTCAGACACACTGTCAAAAATGGAAGCATCCATAAAGTTTGTAATGGAGTGCGTCCATTTTTGTCAGCGTCCATTTTTGAGTAGACCACCCTGTCAAAAAATGGAAGCATCATAGAGTTTGTACAGAGTGCGTCACTATTTGGTAAAGAGTCCATTTTTGGTCTGACACCCCACTACCAAAATGGAAGCATCCATAGAGTTTGTACAGGGTGCGTCCAGTTTGGTCAAGCGTCCATTTTTGGTCAGACACCCGACAAACGTGGAAAGCATCCCTAGAGTTTGTACAGGAGTGCGGCCAGTTTGGTCAAGCGTGCCATTTTTGGTCAGGCCACCTGTCAAAAAGAAGCATCCATAGAGTTGTTACAGGAGATGCGTCCATTTTTGGTCAAGCGTCCATTTTGTCAATACAAACCTGACCCAAAGGACGCATCCATAGAGTTTGTACGGAGATGAGTCCATTTTTGGTCAAGCGTCCAATTTTTGGTAGACACCCTTCAAAAATGGAAGGCATCCTAAAGGTTTGTACAGGAGTGCGTCCATTTTGGTCAAGCCGTACCATTTTTGGTCAGACACCCTGTCAAAAATGGAAGCATCCATAGAGTTTGTACAGGAGTGCGTCAAATTGCGTCAAGCGTCCATTTTTGGTCAGCACCCTAAACAAAAAAAAAAGTGGAAGGATTCATAGAGTTTGTACATGAGGGCGTCATTTTTGGTCAAGGTACATTTATGCAAACACCTGAAAGCAAAAGTGGAAGCATCCATAGATTTTGAACAGGAGTGCGTCCATTTGGCACGCGTCCATTTTTGGTCAGACACATGACAAAAGTGAATCATCCAGAGATTTTGTTAAACAGGAGTGCGTCCATTTTTGGTCCAAAGCGTCCATTTTTGGTCAGACACCATGACCAAAAGTGGTGGAGCATCCATAGAGTTTGTACAGAGTGCGTCCATTTTTGGTTCAAGCGTCCATTTTTGGTCAGACCCTGTCAAAAAATGGAAGCATAATAGAGATTGTGTACAGGAGTGCGTCCATTGTTGGTTAAGCGTCCATTGTGGTCAGCACACTAACCAAACGTGGAGCAGTTCCATAGAGTTCTCAGGAGTGCGTCCATTTTTGGTCAAGCTGTCCATTTTTGGCAGAAACCCTTCAAAATCGGAAGCATCAATAGAGTTTGTACAGGAGTGCGTCCATTTTTGGTTCAAGCGTCCATTTTTGTAAGACACCCTGACAAAAATGGAAGCATCCAATAGAAATTTGAACAGGAGTGCGTCCATTTTTGGTCAAGCGTCCATGTTTGTCAGACACCCTAACCAAAAGTGGAAGCATCCATAGAGGAGTGCGTCCTTTATGGTCAAGCGTCCATTTTGTCAGACACCCTGACAAAAGTTGGAAGCATCAATAGAGTTGTACATGAGTGCGTTCCATTTTTGGTCAGAGTCCATTTTTGAGTTCAGACACCCTGACCAAAAGTTGAAGGATCCATAGATGTTTGTACAGGAGTGCGTCCCAGTTTTGGGTCAAGAGTCCGCATTTTTGGTCAGAAACCACTGTGCAAAAAATGGAAAGCATCCATAAGTTTGTGACAGGAGATGCAGTCCATTTTGGTCAAGGTTCAGTTTGGTTCAGACACCTACCAAAAGGTGGAAGCATCCATAGAGTTGTACAGGAGTGCGTCATTTTTGGTCAAGGTTCCATTTTTGGTCGACAACCCTGACCAAAAGTGGAGCATCCATAGAGTTTGTAAATGAGTGCGTCCATTTTTGGTCTAGCCTCCATTTTGGTTCAGACACCATTAACCAAAAGTGGAAGCATCATTAGAGGTTGTACAGGAGTGGCGTCCATTTTGGTCAAGCGCCATTTTTGGTCAGACACCCTGTCAAAAGGGAAGCATCCATAGAGTTTGTACAGGCGTGGTTCCATATTTTGGTCAAGCGTCCATTTTTGGTCAGACACCACCATGTCGCCCAAAAGTGGAAGATCCATAGAGTTTGTACAAGCGAGTGCGTCATGTTTGGTCAAGCGGCCATTTTGGTCAGACCCCCATGACAAAATGGAAGCATCCATAGAGTGTGTAAAGGAGTGCGTCCGTTTTGGCAAGGCGTCCATTTTTGGTCAGACACCCGTCAAAATTGACAGCATCCATAGAGTTTGTACAGGATTGCGTCCCATTTGGTCAAGCGTCCATTTTGGTCAGACACCAGACCAAAAGTGGAAGCACATCCATAGAGTTTGTACAGGAGTGCGTCCATTTTTGGTTCAAGCGTCCATTTGGTCAGGGACACCCTGACCAAAGTGGAAGCATCCATAGAGTTTTGTACATGAGTGCGCCATGTTGTCAAGCGTCCATTTTGGCTCAGACACCTCTGTTCAAAAAATGGAAGACCATAGGTTTGTACAGGAGTGAGGCCATCTTTGGTCAAGCGTCCATTTTTATGTCAAACAACCTGCCAAAAGTGGAAGCATCCATAGAGGAGTCGTCCATTTTTGGTTCAACGTCCATTTTTGGTCAGACACCCTGACAAAAGTGGAAGCATCCATAGAGTGTACATAAGTGCGTCCATTTTTGGTCAAGAGAGTCCATTTTTGGTCAGACCCCTGACCAAAAGTGGAAGCATCATAGAGTTTGTACGGAGTGCGTCCATTTTTGGTCAAGCGGTCCAATTTTTGGTAAGACACCCTGTCATAAATGGAAGCATCACTAAAGTTTGTACAGGAGTGCGCTCCCACTGTGGTTCAAGCGTCAGTTTTGGTCGACAACCTCTAACCAAAAGTGGAAGCATCCATATAGTTTGTACAGGAGGGCGTCCTTTTGGTCAAAGCGTCCATTTGGTTCAGACCCCGACCAAAAGTGGAGGAAGCATCCATAGAGTTTGTAATGAGTGGTCCATTTTTGGTTTCTAGGTGCCATTTTTGGTCAGACACCTTAACCAAACGGGAAGCAGCATCCATAAGGTGTACAGGAGTGCGTCCATTTTCGGTCAATGCGTCCATTTTTTTGGTCAGGGACACCGTCAAAACTGAAGCATCCATAGAGTTTGTACAGGAGTTCATATTGGTAAAGCGTCCAGTTTTGGTCAGACACCCTGTCCAAAATGGAAGCCTCCATAGAGTTTGTACAGGAGTGCGTCCATTTTGGTCAAGCGTCCATTTTTGGTCAGACAACCCTGACAAAAAGTGGAAAGCATCCATAAGAGTTTTACAGGAGTGCGTCCAGTTTCGGTCAAGCGTCCATTTGGTCAGACACCCTGTCAAAAAGGAAGCATCTATAGAGTTGGTACAGGAGTGCGTCCATTATTTGGTAAAGCGTACATTTTTGGTCAGGACACCATACACAAAGTGGAAGCATAATAGAGTTTGTTCAGGGAAGTGCGTCCAGTTTTGGTAAAGCGTCCATTTTTGGTCAACCACCCTGTCAAAAATGGAATAATCCATAGAGTTTGTACAGGAGTGCGTCCATTTTTGGTCAAGCGTCCATTTGTGGTCAGACACCCTGACCAAAATTGGAAAGCATCCATAGAGTTTGTACAGGAGTGCGTCCTCAAATTTTTGGTCAAGCGTTCCATTTTGGTCGGACACCCTGTCAAAAATGGAAGCATCCATAAAGGTTTGTACATGAGTGCGTCCAGTTTTGGTCAAGCGTCCATTTTTGGTCAGACCAACCCTGACCAAAAGTTGAAGCATCCATAGAGTTGTACATGAGGGCGTCCCATTTTTTGGTCAAGCGGCCATTATTGGTCGACCACCTCCTTTAAAAATGGAGCACCCTAGAGTTTGTAAGGAGTTGCGGCATTTTGGGCAAGCGTCCATTTTAGGTCAGAACAACCTGACCAAAAGTGGACACATCCATATAGGAGGTTGGACAGGAGTGCGTCCATATTGTCAAGCGTCCATTTTTGTTCAGACAACCCTAACCAAAAGTGGAAAGGCATCCATTAAGTTGTACAGGAGTGCGTCCAGTTTGGTCAAGCGTCCATTTTGGTCAGACACCCTGTCAAAAATGGAAGCATCCATAGAGTTTGTACAGGAGTGCGTCCCATTTTGGTCAAGCGTCCATTGATGTCAAAACAACCTGACCAAAAAAAAACAATGTTTAGGAAGCATCCAAGAGTTTGGTACTAGAGGAGTCGCGTCCATTTTTGGCTTCAAGCGTCCATTTGTGGTCAGACAGCCTGACAATAATGGAAGCATCCATAGAGTTGTAAAGGAGTGCGTCCAGTTTTGGTCAAAGCGTCCATTTTGGTCAGGGACAACCTGTCAAAAAATGGAAGCATCCATAGAGGTTTACAGGAGGGAGTCCAGCTTTGGTCAAGCGTCCATTTTATGTCAAACAACCTGACCAAACGTGAAGAGCACTACATGAGTTGTACACGGAGTGCGTCCATTTTGGTCAGCGTCCATTTTGGTCAGACCACCCTGTCAAAAAAAAATGGAAGCATCATAGAGTTTGTACAGGAGTGCCGTCAATTTTTGGTCAAGCGTCCTTTTTGGTCAGACACCCTGTCAAAATGGAAGCATCAATGTAGAGTTGTACAGGAGTGCGTCCATTTTGGTCAAGAGTCCATTTTTGGTCAGACACCCATGACAAAAAGTGGAAGCATCCATGAGTGTACAGGAGTGCGTCCATTTTGGTCAAGCGTCCATTTGTCAGGAACAACCTGACCAAAGTGGAAGCATCATAGCGTTTGTACATGAGTGCGTCCATTTGGTCAAGCGTCCATTTTGGTCAGACTACCCTGTCAAAATGGAAGCATCCATAGAGTTTTGTCAACAGGAGTGCGTCCATTTTGTTCAAGCGTTCCATGTTATGTTCAAACAAATGACCAAAAGTGGAAGCATCCATAGAGGAGTGCGCCTCCATTTTTGGTCAAGCGTCCATTTTTGGTCCGACACATGACCAAAACTGGAAGCATCCATAGAGTGTGTACATGGAGTGCGTCCATTTTTGGCAAGCGTCATTTTTGGCAGACACCCTGACCAAGTGGAAAGCATCCATAGAGGTTGTACAGGCGTGCGTCCATTTTTGTCAAGCGTCCAGTTTTGGTCAGCACCCTGTCAAACAATGGACGCATCCATACAGTTGTACAGGAGTGCGTCCATGATTGTCAAGCGTCCGTTTGGTCACCACCCTGACCAAAAGTGGAAGCATCATAGAGTTTGTACAGGAGTTCGTACATTTTGGTCAAGCGTCCATTTTTGGTCAGACACCTGTCAAAAATGGAAGCATCCATAGAGTTTGTACAGGAGTGCGTCATTTTTGGTCAAGCGTCCATTTTATGTCAAACAACCTGACCAAAAGTGGAAGCATCATAGAGTTTGTACAGGAGTGCGTCCATTTTTGGTTCAAGCGTCCATTTTTGGTCAGACACCCTGACCAAAAGTGGAAGCATCCATAGAGTTTGTACAGGAGTGCGTTTCCCCCCCCCCCCCCCCCCCCCCCCAATTTTGGTCAAGCGTCCATTTTTGGTCAGACACCCTGTCAAAAATGGAAGCATCCATTAGAGTTTGTACAGGAGTGCGTCCATTTTTGGTCAAGCGTCCATTTTTGGTCAGACACCCTGTCAAAAATGGAAGCATCCATAGGTTTGTACAGGAGGCGTCCATTTTTGGTCAAGCGTCCATTTTATGTCAAACAACCTGACCAAAAGTGGAAGCATCCATAGAGTTTGTACATGAGTGCGTCCATTTTTGGTCAAGCGTCCATTTTTGGTCAGACACCCTGACCAAAAGTGGAAGCATCCATAGAGTTTGTACCGGAGTGCGTCCATTTTTGGTCAAGCGTCCATTTTTGGTCAGACACCCTGACCAAAAATGGAAGCATCCGTAGAGTTTGTACAGGAGTGCGTCCATTTGTGGTCAAGCGTCCATTTTTGGTCAGACACCCTGACCAAAAGTGGAAGCATCCATAGAGTTTGTACAGGAGTGCCGTCCATTTTTGGTCAAGCGTCAATTTTTGGTCAGACACCCTGTCAAAAATGGAAGCATCCATAGAGTTGTAAAGGAGTGCGTCCATTTTTGGTCAAGCGTCCATTTTTGTCAGACACACTAACCAAAGTGGAAGCAGCCATAGCGTTGCACAGGAGTGCGTCCATTTGTCAAGGTCCATTTGGTCAGACAACCTGTCAACAAACGGAAGCATCCATAGAGTTTGTACCGGAGTGAGTCCATTTTTGGTCAAGCCGTCCATTTTTGGTCAGGACACCTAACCAAAAGTGGAAAGCATCCATAGAGATTGTACCGGAGTGCGTCCATGTGGTCAAGCGCCATTTTTGGTCAGGAACACCATTCCACAATGAAGAATCCAAGAGTTTGTAAGGCGTGCGTCATTTTGGTCAGCGTTCCATTTTATGTCAAACAACATGACCAAAATGGAGATGGCATCCATCCCCCCCCCCCCCCCCCCCCCCCCCCCCCCCCCCCCCCCCCCCCCCCCCCCCCCCCCCCCCCCCCCCCCCCCCCCCTCCTTAGTTTTTTTTTTAAGTTTTTTCCTTGGTTCTTCCATTTTTGGTCAGAACCCTGTCAAAAAGGGAGAGCATCCATAGAGTTTGTACAGGAGTGCGTCCATTTTTGGTCAAGCGTCCATTTTGAGTCAGACACCACCCTAACCAAAGTGGAAGCATCCATAGAGTTGGTACAGGAGTTCCGTCCATTTTTGGTCAAGCGTCCATTTTTGGTCAGGCAACCTGTCAAAAATGGAAAGCATCCATAGAAGTTTGTACCGGGTGCGTTCAGTTTGGTCAAGCGTCCATTTTATGTCAAACAAACTTGACCAAAGGACGCATCCATAGAGTTTGTACAGGAGTGGTCCATTTTTGGGCAAGCGTCCATTTTGGTCAGACACCATGTCAAAAAATGGAAGCATCCATAGAGTTTGTACAGGATTGCGTCCATTTTGTGGTCAAGCGTCCATTTGGGTAGACACCCTGTCAAAAATGGAAGATCCATAGAGTTGTACAGGAAGTGCGTCCATTTTGCGTCAGACACCCTGTAAAAAGGAAGCATCATATAGAGTTTGTACAGGAGTGCGCCGATTTTTGGTCAAGCGTCCATTTTATGTCACACAACCTGCCAAAAGTGGAAGCATCCATAGAGGTTTGTACAGGAGTGCGTCCATTTTGGTTCAGCGTCCATTTGTGGTCAGACAGCCTGACAATAATGGAAGCATCCATAGAGTTTGTAAGGAGTGCGTCCATTTTAGTCAAGCGTCCTTTTTGGTCAGACACCTGTCAAAAATGGAAGCATCCATAGGAGTTGCTACAGGATGCGTCCATTTTCCTGGTCAGACACCCTGTCAAAATATGGGAAGCATCCTAGAGTTGTACAGGAGTCGCGTCCATATGTGGTAAGCGGCCAGTTTGGTCAGACACCCTAAACAAAAGTGGAAGCATCAATAGAGTGTGTACAGGAGTGCGTCCATTTTTGTCACGCGTCCATTTGGTCAGACACCCTGACCAAAAGTGGAAGCATCCATAGCGTTTGTACGGAGTGCGTCCACTTTTGGTCAAGCGTCCATTTTTATGTCAAACAACATGACCAAAAGTGAAGCATCCATAGAGTTGTACAGGAATGGCGTCCCTTTTTGGTCAAGCGTCCATTTTGGTCAGAACCCTGACAAAAGTGGAAGCATGCATAGAGTTTGGTCAGGAGTGCGTCCATTTTTATTTTGGGCAAGCGTTCATTTTTGGGCAGACACCCTGACCAAAAGTGGAAGCATCCATAGAGTTGTACACGAGTCTCTCGGATAGGCGGACATTTTTGGTTACGTAAAACCTGTCAAAAAATGGATAGACATCCAGAGAGTTTGTACATGGAGTGGAGTCAATATTCTGGTCAAGCGTCCTCATTTTTGGTAAGACACCCTAACCAAAAGTGGAAGCATCCATAGAGTTTGCTACAGGAGTGCGATCCATTTTTGGTTCAAGCGTCCATTCTTGGTCAGATACCCACCAATCGGGCGGCGGGGGGCTACCCCCACATCGTCAATAGGCGGAAGCATCCATATGTGAGGGTTGGAATCACGTGAGGGCGGCAAACGCCATTGCTGTGAGTTTTCCCGTACCCACCACCCTTGTTTTTTTTGTTAGAAGCGCGTCCCTTCTAGGTAAAACTCAACGGAAAAAAACCTAGTGGGAAAGAAGCCATAGAGTGGGGAAGAGGCGATGGGAGGTCCCACATCTTTGGTAAAGCTGTCACACCCCCCACTTCTTATGTCAAACAACTGCCCAAAAGTGGAAGAATCCCATTAGAGTTTGGACAGGAGTGCGCCCATTTTTGGTCCAGCGTCCTTTGGTCAGACACCCTGTCAAAAATGGAAGCATCCATAGAGTTTGGACAGAAGTGCGTCCATTTTTGGTTCAAGCGTCCATTTTTCGTCAGACAAACTAAACTAATAGTGGAAGAATCATAGAGTTGGACACAGGAGTGCGTCCATTTTTGGTCAAGCGCCATTTTTGGTCAGACACCCTGTCAAAAACGGAAGCATCCATAGAGTTTGTACAGGGAGTGCGTCCATTTTGGTTCAAGCGTCCATTTTGGTCAGAACCCTAACCAAAAGTGGAAGCATCATAGAGTTTGTACAGGGAGTGCGTCCATTTTTGGTCAAGCGTCATTTTTGGTCAGCACCATGTCAAAAATGGAAGCATCCATGAGGTTGTACAGGGTGCGTCCATTTTTTGGTCAAGCGTCCATTTTTATGTCAAACAACCTGGACAAAAGGGGCAGCAGCCATAGAGTTTGGACAGGAGTCGTACCTTTTTGGTCAAGCGTCATTTTTGGGCAGACACCTGTCAAAATGGAAGCATCCCTAGAAGTTTGTACCGGAGTGCGTCCCTTTTGGTCAAGCGTCCATTTTGGTCAGACACCCTAACCAAAAGTTGGAAGCATCCATAGAGTTGGTACAGGCGTTCGTCCATTTTTGGGAAGCGTCCATTTGGGTCAGCCACCCTGTCAAACATGGAAGCATCCATAGGTTGTACAAGAGTGCGGCCATTTTTGGTAAGGTCCATTTTATGTTCAAACAACTGACCAAAAGGAACATCCATAGAGTTTGTTACAGGAGTGCGTCCATTTTGGTCAGAGTCCATTTTTGGTCAGACACCTGTCAAAAATGGAAGCATCCATAGAGTTGTACAGGGTGCGTCCATTGTTGGTCAAGCGTCCATTTGGGTCAGACAACTGTCAAAAATGGAAGCATCCATAGAGTTTGTAAGGAGTGGTCCATTTTTGGTCAGACCCCCTGTCAAAAATGGAAGCATCCATAGAGTTGTACAGGAGTTGCGTCCATTTTTGGTCAAGCGTCCATTTTATGTCAAACAACCTGACCAAAAGTGGAAGCATCCATAGTTGTACAGGAGGCGTCCATTTTTTGTCAAGCGTAAATTTTGTCAGGACACCCTGTCAAAAATGAAGATCCATAGAGTTTGTACAGGAGTGCGTCCATTTTGGTCAAGCGTCCCTTTTTGATCGACACCCGTCAAAAATGGAAGCTTCAATAGATGTTTGTCCGGAGTGAGTCCATTTTTGGTCAGGACCCCTGTCAAATCGAAGCATCCATCGAGTTTGTACCGGAGTGCGTCCCATATTTGGTCAAGCGTCCATTTTGGTCAGACACCCTAACCAAAAGTGGAAGACTCAATAGAGTTGTACAGGAGTGCGTCCATTTTTGGTCAAGCTTCCATTTTGGTCAGACACCCTGACCAAAGTGGAAGCATCCATCGAGTTTGTCCAGGCGTGCGTCCATTTTTGGTTCAAGCGCCATTTATGTCAAAAAACCTGACCAAAAAGGGAGCATATCCATAGAGAGTTTGTACAGGAGTGCGGCCATTTTGGTCAAGCGTCCATTTTGGTTCAGACACTGACCCAAAGTGGAAAGCATCCATAGAGTTTGTACAGAGTGCGTCCATTTTTGGTCAAGGTCCATTTTATGTCAAACAACCTGACCCAAAAGTGGAAGCATCCATAGAGTTGTACAGGAGTGGTCCATTTTTTGGCAAGCGTCCATTTTTTGGTCAGACACCCGGTCAAAAATGGAAGCATCCCATAGAGTTTGTCAGGAGTGGCCATTTTGTCAAGCGTCATTTTGGACAGAACCCCTGCCCAAAAGTGGAAGAATCCTTAGAGTTTGTACATGAGTGCGGTCCATTTTTGGTCAGCGTCCATTTTTGGTCAGACACTAACCAAAAGTGGAAGCCATCATAGAGTTTGCACAGGAGTGCGTCCATTTTTGTCAAGCGTCCATTTTTAGTCAGACACCCCCTGTCAAAAACGGAAGCATCCATAGAGTTTGCTACAGGAGTGCGGTCCATTTTTGGTCAAGCGTCCATTTTTGGTCAGACACCATGTCAACATGGAAGCATTCCATAGAGTTTGTACAGGAGTGCGTCAATTTGGGTTCAAGTCGTCAATTTTTGGTAGACACCGACCAAAAGGTGGAAGCATCCATAAAGTTGTACAGGAGTGCGTCCATTTTTGGTAAAGCGTTCATTTTTGGTCAGGACACCCTGTCCCAAAAAGGAAGAATCAATAGGGTGTACAGGGTGCGTCATTTTGGTCAAGCGTCATTTTTGGTCAGAACACCATACCAAAAAGTGGAAGCATCCATTCGAGTTGTACAGGAGTGCGTCCATTTTGGTCAAGCGTCCATTTTGGTCAGACACCATGTCAAAAATGGAAGCAGATCCATAGAGTTTGTACAGGATTGCGTCCACTTTTGGTCAAGCGTCCAGTTTTGGTCAGACTGTCAAAAATGGAAGCATCCATAAAGGTTGTACAGGAGTGCGTCCATTTTGTTCAAGCGTCCATTTTGTTAGACACCCTGTCAAAAATGGAGTAGCCATAGAATTTGTAAGGAGTGCGTCCGTTTTGGTCAAGAGTCCATTTTGGTCAGACACCCTAACAAAAGTGCGCAAAGCCAATCCATAGAGTTTGTAAGGAGTGCGTCCATTTTGGTCAAGCGGTCAATTTTTGGTCAGACCCCATGTCAAAAATGGAAGCATCCTAGAGTTTGTCCAGGAGTGCGTCCTTTTTTGCTCAAGCGCATTCTATGTCAAACAACCTGACCAAAGTGGAAGCCATCCATAGAGTTGTACAGGGATTCGTCCATTTGTTAAAGCGTCCATTTTTGGTCAGACACCCTGACCAAAAGTGGAAGCATGCATAGAATTATGTAGAGTGGTCCATTTTTGATTTGGTCAAGCGTTCATTTTGGTCAGACACCCTGACCAAAAGTGGAAGCATCCATGAGTTTGTACAGGAGTGCGTCCTTTTTGGGACAAGCGTGCTTTTTGGTCAGACACCCTGTCAAAATGGAAGCATCCATAGGCTTTGTACAGGCGTGTCCATTGTTGGTCAAGCGTCATTTTTTGGTCAGCCACCCGACAAAAGTGGAAGCATCCATAGAGTCTTGTACGGAGTGCGTCAATTTTGGGTCAAGCGTCCATTTTTGGTCAGACACCCTGTAAAAATGAAAGCATCATAGAGTTTGTACACGAGTGCATCCTTTTTCCGTCAAGCAGCATATTAGTCTGTTAAGGAGTGCAAAGAAAATAAATTGTACTGTTAAAATATTCGTAAATCCCTACCCTCTTGCCGAATCGTGGCGGAACATTATTAGAAGATCCATATTACAAACAACGACATTACACTTGAAATTCAATAATATCAAAATGAAAAACGCAAATCATCGTAAAGGAAGCCGCGGTATACCGGTAATGCCTTGGGCCCGACTAGGGGGGGATCCCTTAACATGAAAGCTGCCACGTGGGGAATTTGTGAAGTGCTTCCACTTTCGTCGGGCGTCCATTTATGGTCAGAAAACCGCATTTCTTCTGCGGTGCTCAATGGTTAAATGTATTTCAAAGATTCTGGCCGTTAATTTCAATCAAATGCCAAAAATTTGATTATCAAAGTGGTATATTGATTGGAAAATGCAGAATGATAATTTCTAATATTAAACATATGTCGTTATTGGAATTGAAAGGAAAAGGATTTTCCTCTATCTACTCAATAAAATGAGTGGAATCGGGTTGCATTCCATTATATGGTAATTCAAGGGTAATATTTTAATTGTAACCATTAATCATGTAGTTAATTGAGATGGTGATAATGAGCATAATAATTTTTCTAAATGCTGCAAAACGAGGTGTTAAAATGAACACCGGCGGTGTTAATTTTACCACCCTATGTTTAACGTTGTACTCAAAATCGTATTACTTTATTGCGCTTTTTAGTAAGTACACAGAGAAATTATCAAGTTAGTTTAATAATCAACTAAGTTGATGAAACTCAAAATCATATTATAGGTATCGTGGGGAAATATAGCAAAGAAAAGAGGAAAAACGAAAAAGCTTTTGAGGTACTATGTTTTACTTAT
The DNA here is from genome assembly GCA_023653785.1 of Ophioderma brevispina. Classification (NCBI taxonomy): domain Eukaryota; kingdom Metazoa; phylum Echinodermata; class Ophiuroidea; order Amphilepidida; family Ophiodermatidae; genus Ophioderma; species Ophioderma brevispina. The sequence goes on from JAMKCH010025831.1 coordinate 82,685, forward strand.
CGTTATTGATCTTGTAATGTAATTTTATTCATGTAAGTCTATCTAACTGAGAATGGAACCTAGGACCCTCTGATATGAACACAAATACCGTACCACGATACTGCTACCTTATATAGGGAATAAATAAGAACACTGAATTTATATGCATTACTTTCCTTTCAAATTAATATATTGCAAATTAAAATGAACAATGAACAATTATCATACCAAAACGTGAAAGGGTTTCAACAAGAAGTTTTTGAACTATCTATAAAAAAAAATTGAAGTGAAAATAAGTTACTACGTACATTGCTTGTTTGTGACTTTTCTGGTGTTACAAATTGTCTTGTTGTTGTTATAACTTTGAAATAACTAACATAGCTGATTTGAATAATTTTTACTTAATACAGCTTCAACAATCAATTAATTTACAGCAACAGGTGTAAAATTGTTGTTACTATTTTTTGCACAATTTACCTAACTTAATACATGTATGTTTGTGTTAACATTTCTCAAATGAAATAGCGGTATTCGTGAAATTATTCTCACGAAACGTATAGTTGTATCATTACAAAATAAAAAACCTTTAACTATTATGTCTAAAAACAATAAAAAAACAATAAAATAAAACTCAACTGGCGCGATTCAAAACTGAAGGCTCTTTTTTGCCTTACTCAGCGCCCGGATCGTCGCTTAGACAGTCAAGACAGCTTACAATCTACGTCCAGTAAAGAACACAGCTAAAAATGCATATTTTTGCTTAAACTTACCACTACTAACATACATCTTGTATTTGACGAAATAACGTGCGCTGTAAAAATTACAGTGGACTTCACAATAATAAGGATCAGAAAAAGACAATTGGCCGTAATTTAAAAATCAAGCAAAATACTTCTTTGTCCAATTTTTCAGGCCTATTACGACTAAATTTATAAGAGAGGCTCCTATTTGAACTTTGAATTATATCAACATTATTGTGCACTATTGTGGATTTTCAATAGGTTATTTACAGGAAAAATACTGTAAATCTTACAGGAAAACAATCCCATAAACTACAGCTTTTATAGTTTCCATCCAAATTCACTTGATATTTTACCGTTTAATGCATTATGTTTTACCAAAATTGAAGGTCCATGGTCCGATCGCTAATGACCCCAGATTTTACCCGAAGTGGTCAAAATTTTGGTTATCAGAAGAAAGCTACTATTTTTCTCATCTACCCTGTGAAATATTAGGGCTAAAGGATGTTTGGTTTGGATGCTATGAGCGAAAATATGCCCCATTTTGGTCGACCAATATTAGTTTTACATAGTACTCTATGGGCATTACAAAATAATATTTTTAGCTCTTATTTCAAAACGGGTTGAAATATCGGCGCGAAACTTTACAGATGGGGTTTTGAGGTGAAAGCCACATTATCAAGATTAAAAATTTACAGGGCTTCAAGTGGACCCTTGCAAAAATATAGGGCTAAATATAGGGCCAAAAAAACAAGAATATAGGGGAAATATAGGATAAACCACCAAATTATAGGGAAAATATAGGAATTTTTATGTATTTTTACTTGAACGTGGGTGCCTTTCCATTGTATATCAGCAGCAATTTTAATTCATTAGAAAGATATGTGCAAACATTTGAGCTATCTCTGGCTGTATTGACTATATGATACTCCCATGTTGTGGGTAATTAATTAAATGGGGGAAAAGTGAGAAATGTTTTCTGAATGTAAACCCATCCCTACTTGCAGGTTTCCTGAAGTCTAATTCAAGTATGACTCTATATGTCAAGTCATTTTTGACCTTATTTTGACCTTGGATCCAAAATCCATATATCAAAGAGTACTAGGTGTGTATGTTGTTTTTTGGAAAAAGTTGCATTAAGTTTTCTAAAAGTTTTTTTTAAATTTATTTATTTGAGATATATTGGACACCTCACACTTCACATTGGAAAATTGTGCATGTACGTTCCTGCTATCATCTGGCAACTCAAATAGTTCTGTATTTTAGAAGTGGTAATAGCCTCTGTTATTTCCTTCTATCTTATCAACACTTACTTTTATGTAACAACTGTCAATTTCAGTGCTTAAATCCATTGTACACATATGTATCATTACCAAGGAAGGTGAATTTGAAAGTTTTCTCAAAATGGGCCAAAGGGTCACATGGGTCATTAAAGGTTTATCTGTGTACATCCTAAGTCATTAGCCAGTGGTTCTTTTGAGCAAATTTGTTGGTAATTTAAGGAAATTGCTTTTGACAGATGTTTTAAAAAATGGGGTTAAAGCTCACATAGATAGGGCTCATAGAGGTTAATCTGTGTACAACCCATATGAGGTTTGGGCTGGTGATTGTTTTTAAATTTTGATGATCATAGCTGCATACAGTGTATAGCACCTTATTTGCACCAGAAATTACATTTTGTAGTTTTAAAACCAAATTAGGTCAAAGGTTACATGGCTGTATGTCATGAACTGGGTACACTAAAATGGGGGATCTGTTACACTCCAACTTTTTTTCAGTTTAATTCCATTTAATTCTTAAACTATTTGACTCTGTTCAAAGAATTTGATGTCTATTTATTGCTAGAAGCCTGCTCTTTAAAAAAAAAAAATATAAAACCATTTTCAGCCCTATTGGATTAGTATTATGAGAGTTACGGTCGAAAACCTTCAGCTTGGTAACGGGGGGATACGGCGGGGGGGAGCCGGCGGGGGGGAGCCATAGACATTACACACAAAACGGGTGAAAACGCGTCGCCTATAAATTTAAATAAGTAGAGAAGTAAAACACTTGTGGGGCTCAAATTGCACATACACTGTCCTGAATGATAGATCTACCTCATGATACAAACTAAGGTTCTGTTAATGTAATTAATTAATTAGTAAATTAGATGTTAATTAGGTACAAATTTTGATCACTTTTGGGGAATGTTCGTCTGTTCTGTGCTAAAATATATCTCAAAAACGAGGTAGAAACTTGGATTAACTTGATTTAATTATCTTTATAATTCTCTTCTTTAATCACACATTGGTATCCCTTATATAAAAATGTAATTAACCTAATGAAGCATTAATAATTTAATTTCATGACCAACGTCATCTTCAACAAAAATTGTGGCATTTGGGAGGGACCTGTATGGAGTCACATGAGTTTGGAGACATGTTTAATGAGTAATGTCAGTAAACAGGACGGTTGTATACATGTAGTATCACTAAAGCATGAATTTAAATTTGGTTATAGAATAGATATGATTCATGAAAAACAATACACTTGTACTTAGGGTTCAAACCTTGAAGACATGGTGCTTACTAGCCGCCGATCCGTGTATTTTTGCATTTTCAGTATGAATTTTGTAATGTCAAGGTTTTAGTAGCTATGGAATACCAAATTTAGCTAGTAATAAGTAAGCAATGGCCGCCTTGTACCCTGTTAAGTACAGAGAGGTTTGTCCATCTTTGCCTCAAAATGGTAAACTTCAGGGCGACTTTAATATTTGCCTATTGACCCTTTATACTAATACAATAATACAAACGGATCACCCTGTATAATATACATTGATCACCTTGTATACTACTTTTTATCATAACTTTGGACAGAACCCTATCCTATGTAATTTCTCTTGAAGAAAAATAGGATTAGTACTTTAATAAAAGAAGTTAATCTTCACAAATGACTTTTTTCGTCACAAAAATAAGTGGATTTGACCACCCTGTATGTTAAAAACAGGACAACATTCGTTAGCTCCCCTCCTTTATTATTTTTTGGAGGGCCATTGCAATGTCTTTCAAAAATTCCACCTCTGTTTTTGGGACCTGCACCTTTTTGGAAAAAAAATTGACCACGGTATATTAAAATGACAAAATATGTAATGTTTCTTATGTTACAGACACTCCTATGGAATTTTACCCACCCTGATATTGTCTCTCTTTCTCCTTTTGGCCAATCTACCTCCCTTGTAATCATAAGCTTTCTAAATGTATACTTATAATACATTGTTCCCATGTAAGATAAAGTTTGTGTTGAGAGTAATACATATTGGTGCCTTTTTTGTCATTGTGTGGCACTGTGTAATCACGTTTTTGTTATACCCAGCTTCATGACATATGGCCACATAGGGTTCTTTAGAGTCAATCTGTGTAACACTGCGAATCTTGAGCCAGTGATTTTTGTATAAACTAGAATTTCACCGTTCTCGGTTCTCAGCTTTCTTCTAGATTTCAGGGTTTTCTGGTTATTTGGGGACTGGTTAGGGCGGGTGAGGCTGGGTTAAATTAAATTTGTGGTTGCCAGTGGGTTTCATGTTTTGCTGTTGTTGTGATGCTTCTGTTCAGAACCTTACCGGTCGCTCTGAGCCATTGTTAACCGATGTTGGCTGGAATTTGTATATGTTGATTGCAAGGCATACGTTTTCCTGCAAGTTGTTTTACATTGTTTGAATTGATGTCAAATATGATTGTAATTCCGTGGCTTTGCATATTCAGGCGACTTGCAAGTTTTTTTAGGTGAACTGTTGGACCCATCTATCTTATCTATCTTCCAATCATTACTCACTCAGTAGTGGAGATTGTTGTTCTAGGTGCAAAATGGTGCTTGGTCCCCAGGACCAAGGATCAACAAGTGTGCAGGAACAAAGACTGTTGCCACGGTAAAAGAGGTCTGTGTTGCTAGCCTAGCGGAGTGTGAGTGGCTTCAGTCGACTCCGGAAAATCTCCCGTGACTGAGCTGAACCCAATAAATCTGGTAGGGGTGTTCCAGTGCAGATGTCACTTGGCAAAAAAAATCTGTGAATGGTTAAGAGTTTTCCGGGTGGGGGGGCACTTCTCAATGACAAGGGGTATCATCCGTGTCCAAGCAATACAAAAAAAGCAAACCCTAAAACGTGATTTTCGAAGCTTGAATTTTCACCCTAAACCGTATCAGCACGCAGATTAAGCTACCCAAACAAGTACTTGAATGGAATTTGCGCCCCTAAACAAGTGTACCTCCACGTAGCGCAATCTTGCATACCCTAAACAAGTATTTGACTTTCTCCCTACCCTAAGCATAATTATGCAATATTACCCTTATAACGTACACCCCCCAAACCATATTCTTCCATTGTATTTTTTGGCACACCAATAGGCTTTCTGAGGTTGGTGTATTCAGAAATATCTGGGGAAAGTTATTTTTTCATTTCAAGGCCAGATATACCAGAAAGTATTTAAAAAAAAAGGTGAATGCATTTTGAGCCGGGTCGTAATCCAACAATTCTGCAAGACGGCGGCACGACTATAGTCGATAAAAGTCCGCAATATGGCTGCTGTATTGGCCATTGCGCCTACATGCCGCGGGGGGGGGGGCGGGGGGGGGGGGCTGTTATGATAACTGGCTTATAATAGTCAAACGAGTTGAGGGGTTAACGTATCACAGAGAATAACTCTATAGTAATGGGCGCGGGAGGGAGGTGCCGCTCTCCCCTCTCTCGCGCGAAGCGTGAAACGCATACCAAGCAATGTTTGCTTCTCGAAACACTTTTTGATCAATTTGGTAAAAACAACTTGGTATTTGTAAGTGGGTTAACTTTTAAAAGCTTAGGGGGCCCATGGTCGACGGTATAAACAGTAAAATATAGTTCATAGCATGTAAGTTTTAATTTGACTAATAAATAAAGGTGTTCATGGAGAGAGTTCGTAAGCGGCACGCGGTGGGTCGCGGAAACCTTGCATGTGGTATTTAGTTTTCAAGACATTCTTCTCTGGGCTCGCACTGTATTTCCGCATTTGCAGCTCAGCGATAAATCGGCATTTTCCCTAAAATTGCCGAATCCCCGCGCAATTATGCACACACCTTATGTCCCAAAAAGTATTTTAAGAAAATTATAAACCTAGAATTGACTGACATTTAAATTCAATTATGAGTTTTTAATTGAGTTTTAATTGTAAAACATTGTTCCATTTACATGGTAAGTGGATTAGAACATTTTGTATAGCGACATACTAAGGCAATCACAAAGGGAGTCGTCAAATTTTCCATCCTCCTCAAACCAAGAGGCCCGTACTAAAAATCACGATTATGGTTCCTTTACCGCGCGTAGCGCGGAAATTTGAAATTTAGGGGATTGAAAGCACAGGTTGGAAGGCAAGTACCAGACTTTCCGAACACTTTTTGTCAGGGGTTGTTTATGCGGAAATGAAATGACCCGAAATGTGTAAGTCCTCAGGGAGAAATAGCCCTGTCCTTGAGGTTTTAGTGATTCTGAACCTTTTCACGTTTACGTCCGTACGTGCCTTATCCTGAAAAAACTAACTCCTATACCCTTTTGTACGTGAATTCTTGGACCGGAGATACCCTTGTATGAAGACTGATCCCCCCGGAAGAATTCTAACGTGGTGCGTTGTAGCTTTGGTGGTAGACTCTAGTTATCAGACGTTATCTTGTCTTTGGGAATTGTCTACTTTTGAAAATCCAAAATGTGCCGTCAGAAACATAAGTGTGGCACGTAGTGTTGGGTATGTACTGCCTTTTTCATTGGAGAAAAATTTTGAACTTTCTGTCAACCGTTTTGGATAGAAGGGGTTTTTTTTTTTTTTCACTTTTTTTTTAATTTCATTGTAGTATAAAACACCAATCTTCCATTTAAAATAACAATAATCTTATATATATATATCAGATACATAAAAAAACTGCAATTAGCATTTCGTTCCCACTGACGCCATTCAGGGCCAGGCAAATGGATCTACATAATGATTTTATAGGAAACAAACACTAATCTCAAAAAGTCACAAATTTTTAAAGGAATAAAATTTGTAAAAAAAACATCAAACAAACCCCCACCAAAAAAAAGACAACATTAAAAAAAAAAAAAAAAATAAATAATTCTATTACATAAACAAATTAGGTAAATAGGATACATTCCAAACATAGCTTGGACAACACTTAAACAGGACAACGACAATACAACACTTTACCCAGAGCAAGCATAATGCAAGAGGTGGAGAAAATTTCATTCTACAATATAACCACTGGCATAAAAATAGAAAAGTGGGGAAAGAAGTGGTACTATATATAATACTATTATGCTGATCCTCAAGTAATTAGACCTTAAAAGGGAACAAAAAAAAAATAAACCGCGTAAGATCATAATTGCTATAACATATTGCAGTGATTTGGTGCCGGGATAGTTATAAACTATCACAATCCTTTAAAGTAGAGAGCAATGAGATCTGATATAAACCAATATTAACTGCCGCATATTCGTGGCAATAATATTTTTTTATAAAAATGTTGACCCTCCCACTTCACTTGTTCGCCTCGTGAAATAGAAGCCAAAACATGACCACCTCGTGATATACCGGCCCTAATCACCTTATTGTAAATTTATTCTGCACCAAATTCCATAAAGTAAAAAGCAGGTCATTTATAATTTAATGGGGCAACCTCAGTGATTTGCGAAAACAGAAAAAAAAAACCCCAGCGAAAATCCAGACTTCTGCATGCACATATCAAGCACACAAATGCATCCCAACACACCCCAGCAAACGAAAAACCAAAGCACCCCCTAAAGGACAGAATCGGAAATCTTAGTCATAACCGCCGAACCGCCGCCGCCTCTTCCGTTAGGCAATTATTCTATTTTGTAAAAGTAACTCCTGAGAAAATAATAACAGACCCATCCCTCATTTTCAAGCCCTCATGCACACTTGAAATATTTTTCAAATCACTGACAGTGTCTTTAGCATAAGGTAACCGATGGGGGTGAAATTTGGGATGACCTCAAGAGAGAATTGGTTCCCCTAAAACCTCCGAAGGTCATACACCAAGCCCCCTGCCTGAGAATCAATCAGATTCGAGAAATTTAATCTTGAAAGATCTTTTAAAAACGGCAGCATAACTCTCGCTCACATTTTACTTAAACCCCTAAAATAATTTCCTCCCACGAGCAAAATTCACAAGAGTGAATTAAAAATCTAAAGAGTGAAACCTGAAATTAGAAGATTTCTGCCGACCAAAGGTTGCAAGTTCACTCGTTCACAAAACCCTATTATTTTCAATAAAATGCAGCGATCAAGATCATTACACTCAAATGGAGTGGCGAAATTGCTGATATGTCTTATTTTTAAAAAGCATGATTACAAATCGCAACGGGATTTCTTAATCGCACACATAAACACTGACAAAAACTAACAAGATAAAATACCACCTAGCCTTAATTGGACCACAAGTCATATCAGCACATCCTGACTATAAAAAAAATGCCAAAATATAATTTTGATGGATTTTACTATGATACAGATCGGCAGATCACTGTTAATTGCTGCTTATCCGAAAAGTTCACAATATGCAAAAATTTGAAAACGCAACAGTGTGCGTTTAAGAGGGCAGCCCAGATATCATCCGGGAGTTAAAAAAAACAAACATGAATCTTTCACATCTAGTGTTACTGGAAAAACTGTTGACACCCCTTCCATATCCACATATTTAGAATCTCCCATTTTCTGTTTCGCAGGATTTCAATTTAAATCCTTATTAAGAGCAATTTTCTCTTCAGCAGCACAATTTAACTTTAAACCCCATTGAGGAAATGGTGTATATTTGGCATTTTTTTTTTTTTTTTCTTTCAATCTACAACTATAAATAATACTTTTGCTTGTAAAATCGCAAAATTGTAACTTCATTAAGGGGTCCAAGTGCCAAAACACATACACTCGACAATGTAATATTAATGTTCATTTAGTGTAGAGATTTGGAAATCACGCCAAAACAGTTGAGAAATAGTGCAACATCCAAAAAAGATGCTCCAAAGTTTCCACTTTTTATAGAATGAATGGGTGGTGTTGGGTAGAGCTATAAATTGGATATGTTTATTGTTGAAGTCTTCCTCCAGGGCCGAAAGGCTTGTTTTGTTTTTTGTGAACGAAAAAGGTGGAAATTTTTGGACGATTGTGAGGCAAGGTGGTTTCAAGAAATTAAGGTGTTTTGTTTTCGTCCTCCGATCTGGCCATGTGGAATAGTCCTGTTCGTAAATAGGTGTTTACTTATACCGTGTGATGTGTAACGTTATTTTGGAAATAAAGGGGCCTGTAAATTTTTCATAATGGTGAAATAATCCATTAGAGATATGTAATGTTTTATTGCTTTATAGGCTATAGGAAAATAGTTCATGATGTAGTAGCATGAATAATTTGGTTCGCTTTTATTCTCGGTAAATATTATCTTCCTCTTGCTATTGTGGTCGTGTCAATCTGTCTTCCATAAGCTTGTGAGCATGGAGCGATAACAGAATTTGTATACAAGTTCCCCTCAGTGGCCAGTGGTTTAAGGCACTTATGCACATTGTTAGTTTTCCCCCCGCCGTTGGTCCAGGGTTCTAAATCGGTCTAAAGCATGTTTTGA